>JACXGK010015263.1:0-10614 GCA_016801125.1 Novumbra hubbsi | reverse complement strand
ATCAATTTTGATACAATGACTGAGGGGGGAATAGGCTACATTAATGTGTCCGATGTGAACGGACTTCAGATCTTCCTAGCTGTATTTTGGGGAACGATCTCCAGATATATCTGTAATAAAGGCGTTTACTTTGGAAATAGCTGACCGTGTGGACATTCTCTGATTCAGGACTCGGGGGAAGTAGTTTGAATTCTACAGTGGGATATATTAGGCAGCAAGGGAACATTTTATCCTCAATGTTGATGTGTCAAAAGCAGGATTGGCAAGCATTAGGATATGAACGAGTTTGACAAGGGCCAAATTGTGATGGCACGACGACTAGGTTAAAAGACATTTATAAAGGCAAAATAACGTTGATATAGTTTCTGAACTCTGAATCTGTAAGAATTAGCAAGTCAAATTACATTAATTAACCATATTCTATAAAATGTATCTGTACAATGTTTTGGGAGATACCAGTTGGTAGTGGTATAACCATGATTGATTTCAGAAGCCTAAGAAGTAGGTATTATGAACATGGTTGTTAGAAAAAAGATATGTTTAGAGAAGTCATGTAAAAAAGAAGAATTTAAGACAATTGCATTTTTGAAGGTAGACAGTGTCACGTCCTGGCTGGGGGCCCCTGGACATTTTTTGTGCCTCAGGCTCACAGCCAGGACATTCCGTGTAGAGGTGCCACTAGGCATCTCTATGCTGCTGTTCAGGGCTACCCAATCGGAGACAGCTGGCACCTCTAAACGGCACGTCCTGGCTGTGAGCCCGAGGCACAAAAGATGGCCAGGGGCCCCCAGCCAGGACGTGACAGACAGACGGACACAATTTTGTCTAAGAAACAGGATAAGTAGGCAGAAGAAATGTGTATGTTTATGACAGTCCTACGCCTGTGTGAAAATACCTTTAATGTTGTTTTCTTGGGCTCAATTTGAAGTGAAAACCCCCACAAAAATTAACAGGTATGGTATTTGTGTATTTTTAATATATTTCTAGAGTCTGTTATAAAATCTGTTATCACACAAAAAGTAAAATGAATAAGGAAAATTCTGGAACACCTAATGGTTATTGATTCCTGAATCTTTTTATAATAGGTTTGTACATTCTTCTTAGTAATGGCACTTACTAGACTCATTACATTTGATGGTTCGGTTGGAAATTTTACACCAATGTTTAATTTACACTATCATTCAAATGTTTTAGATCGCTTAGTCTGTTTTTTAAACAAAAGCACATTTTTCTCCACTCAAACAACATCAAATTGCTCACAAATATATTGAAGACATTGTGAATGTTGGAAATGACTATTGTAGCTGGCTGATATTTATTGAAACAAAATGAAATAAAACAGGCCTTCTGTAGACTTATCTGGGGCATTGGCACATGTGGGTTTGATTGTAGGCTGGATGTCCAGAAACAAATAACTTAATTCTTAAACTCTATTCTTGTTCTGGGAAATGAATTCTAATTCATGCTAGAAATTGCCATAAAACTGAAGATCTCATACAAAGTTATGTACTAATTGCTTCACAGAACAGCGCACGCAGGAGGTCAAATACATTAGTGTCTAGTTTGAAAAATGGATGGTCCTCAACTGGCATGTTCATTAAATAGTACCCACAAAATAGAGGAAACTCTGGGATGCTGGACTTCTAGGAATATTTGTAAAGAAAAAGCCAATAGGACAGAGGAATATTAGGGGGAAAAAGGTGTTATGGACAGTCAAAATTTAAGGTGTTCAGATCACAAACAAGAACACCAAGATGCTGGCCTTCTAGTCAGAGTTTAATTATTATTTTTTTTATCTCAGATTGGCTTTGAAAAGAAAGAAATAACAGCCACTGAACAGAGGAAGAAATCTGCCTAGAAGGCCAGCATCCTGGAGTTGCCTCTTCACTGTTGAAACTGGAATTTTACCTGTACTTTTGAATGAGACTACCAGTTGAGTCTGTTTGAAGTCTGGACTTTATTCAAAATGAGGTGGGTTTATAGTTTTGAGAATATGTAGCACACATTCAGGAAATGTGTTAGCAGTGATGAAATACCTTGAAGGGAAAATAAGTTAAGTCTGGGTAACAGAAAAGTTGTGTGCTGAACAGGTAAGAGTGTCTGAGAACAAATTTTGACTTATAAGACATCTTTTAAGAAACTCAATCTAGAAAACATTTGGTTGGACGGATGCTTTAAACTCTAGCCTACCATTCCACCTTAAAAATATGATTTATTGCACATAAAAAGAAAGATATTGAATAAGCTCACATAAGGCACTCATTTAAGGGCACTAATAATGAGGCATACAAACAGGCGTACTTACAGGCAAAAGGTGATAGGGCAAGAATGTGACTGTCTATATTTGGGGAGCCTAACTAGATTGAGCTGTTGAAAAAGAGATAGGCGCACTAGATGTCTGGTATACAGCCCTGTTGATGGAACTGGTATTTTAAGTGACATGAGCTCTGATAGGCACCAACCACATTCCAGAGGCTACCCATGTTGGCATCCTAGGTCAATTCACTTTTTGACACAAACAAATGGCACTCTAATAACAGAAATTACACACACAAAAAAAAGGGCCTCCGTGAATAATATTGTGGAAATTATCAGAAATCATGAATTCCGCACAATCTTATTCTGCATCAGTGGTCAGTAGTCTTTAGCATTTTTTAGAAACTTCATGCACTCACAAAACAGTTCCCTGTCCTGGTGATTTCAGGTGTTGACTATCATAAATGTCGGGTGGTCCTTGATTTTCAGGCATTATCTGAGCTCCAAAATGAAGTTACTTTTAAATAATTTTTACTTTGAAATACAAAAAGCAAGCCATGGAAACTTTGTCAAAAGTTTTACTTTGGTTGCTCTGTTAAAATGTATTATTAAACATAATCCAAAGATATTTTGTATTACGAGTAACACATTATTACTCTTAATTATAAGGCAAAAATAAAGGTAAAACCATTGAGAGTTCTTACATATTTACAATAGTCCCCTGACCCTAACACACAACCTCTGTTCTGAATTAATGTAAATATGTGGCCTGACCAATCAATCAATCAAATTTATTTATAAAGCAGTTGTCACAAAGTGCTTTTACAAAAACTCCCTACGAGGCCGGAGTGTAGGAAGAAACCTAGAGAGGCACCAGGCTCAAAGGGGTGGCCATATCTCTTGTGGCTGTGCAGGGTGATGTTTAAGAATACTGCTAATAATTAATAAATTCACATGAGCTATGTCCAGAGTCTAAAATGCCTGATCTAGGTTGACAGGCATGTTCAGATTGGCAGGACAGGAACAGTCCAGGGTAGGTTGATTAGGGGTTCAGCCTGGTGGCAGCCGGAATCGTCAGGATCATCTAGGTTGGGAGGGGGGGTCAGCAGAGTAGAAGCTGGAATAGTCAGGTATCTGCTTGTTCTGCAGCAAAACCAGGAGGGCTCAGGACAAGGTCTTCTGGGCCTGTTACTCCACAGGTGTAGGACGAGACCTCACGTCCTTCTAGTTGAACCGCAACAGGAGACAAGGAGAGTTGTTAAAGGGTGAATTTTTTTGAGTTATGGAGGAGAACATAGAGTTATGGAGGAGAACTAGCCCTGCTCCCCCGGCACAATAATATAGCAGCATAAAACTTTTGTCTGAGACAGGGGGGTCCAGTGACCCCCCTGACCTGTGTACCGTAGCTGTAACGCAGCAGCATTTTGTCTTACAAAGGTTGAAATCCAGCCTACTACCCTATCTCGCAACCCTCTTGTCATCTCCAAATCCTATCCTTTTTATTTGTTAAGATATGCCAAATATATGCTGTTAAATGGATTCATATTTAAAAATCCAAAACAATTTCAGATAAAGACAAACGAGTGGACATTGGCGACACAAATATAATAAAACTTTTTTCCCTGGTTTAGTTGGTTAAGGTACAAAAACACAGAGAACATACAGAACAGTAAAACTATTACATTTATATTACAAAAGAACAGCATTCTAACGTCACACATTTCCTTGACTCCTAAGCAGGCAAAATGCTTGCTCTCTCAGTGGTGAATTGCAGCTTGGGTGTTCGCGCTCTCAGTATAATCTCTACAAAGAAATGGATTAAGAGCTATGCAAATATGATACCAGTCAATGGTTTGTTTAAAAAGGCCACTGCAAGCTAAACCCTTCTGTTCCTCACTCAAAACTTTCCTTATCAAATTATTTGGAAAGGAATTAATAAGGTGCAGTGGTCTCTTAGTTTTTCCAGGGATGTATAGACATTTCCTGAAACTCCCCAAATCCAAATTATACCCTGTTTCAAATCATTATTTTCTGCTTAGGTGTACAACTGTAAGAACATTTATTTAGCTGAGGCATGCATCCATTTTAACTTCAGAAAGATAAAACATACATTTTCTTAATGATGCCATAATCACTGTGAACAAGTTTTATCATGATTCCGTTTTCTCCCAAAATGTATTCAACACCATGTATACAGCAAATGTTGGGTTATTGGGCTACACACAATTTACATGTAGTCAATAAAAACAATAAACGGTTTTGTTCAGCTGGGACACAGTTAATTAACAATATGTTGCCGAAACTGGTGGTTGTTTCAATGTCACCAGTTAGTATAATATAATCAAAAGCACCCTATCATAATATTTTTTTTTTACACAATGATGCCACGTGTATTTCTTGCTCTTACCACAGCAAAGGTCAAACTCCACCAACAAAATATCAGGCACACGTCGAGAAATAATAAGCTTATTTTAAAACAGTGACAAATATTGGAGATTTAAATTACAAATTACACAACCCTCCACTCTAGACCCAAAATATACGAAACCCATTGTCAGACTAAAATGAAAGAAGCAAGACCATCCCCAATTTTTATTGGGGTTCCAATTGCTTACATTTTAACCTTTCCCTTACTTAGCTGCTTCCGCATCCTCCATCCAGTTTGGGAACAGCAACTCCTTGACAGTTGCACATATGTCTGTGAAAATGTAATCTTCTTCCTGACTGGCATCTATCTGAACATAAAAAAAAATAAAGGGTCTGTGCACTATGTCTATTAGCAAAGCTACAGAAAACTGTTTGGTAATGTAGTCTAAAGAAAATATTTAAGCAACCCAAAACTTAAACAAGAAATAAATTAATGTCAATTAGGAATGCTTGTGGCGGATTGTGTTTTTTTTTTTTTTTGGTTTGTTGTGTGATATTTTGTAAAATATTTAACTGTGACGTTTGGGTAAGGAGTGGACCAAAATGCAGAAAGGCAATCGTGATAGGTTTTATTTCACCTATCTAGTTGCAGTAGAGTGCAACAACGTCTTATGTTCAGAGGGCAAAATAAGGAGGCAGTGAAACACAGTCACTGAATAGGACCACGGTACTGACAGTCAACAGATAGACAATAACGAACGCAGAGACAAGACACATGAGGGAATATATACACAGGTAATGAGCAACAGGTGCAGGTAATCAGGGAGGGATGCGTTCACAGGACATGGGGAACAAGACAAACACGGACGGTGGTGCCTAGAAGGCCGGCGACGTCGAACGCCGGGGGGCTACGCGAACAGGGGAGCGGCCACCGCTAGGTGGAGACGTGACATAAACTCACTATAATTATGTTGGATGCAAAACAAAATATGTTATTGTCATAGTTATCGCTGTACAACTATGGTGGTAGTTCTGTGTTCCAAGAATCTGTGTGACACTTTTAAATGAAAAAGAATGGCTGTTAAGTGAATGTCACAAGAAATGTGAACTGAAAGTCGATGAATGGGGGCTGTGCTGAACAAGGTGTCGGGAGTAAAGAATGGACCTACCCTGACAATAAGTGCCCTCTTCTGGTAGTACTGGAGTATTGGAGTGATATTGTGCTTAAAGGTTTCCAAGCATTTCTCAATGGTGTGGGTGTTATCGTCAGGAGGACCCTGATGTGCGGCTCTCTGCAAGACTGTGGTGAAGCTGCTGATTAGAGCAGGCTAGTAGAATGGCCCGGTGAGCCAATCTGTACCTGTGAGATTTGGGATATGGTAAATAAACAGAAAACCAGGTAAATTATATAAACATAATTCCAACAATTTTGTTTGCCATGGCTTGAGTCAAAGTATGGCTGATTGAAAGTCACATGGAACATGTGCACCAATAGGTTAATATTTTTTTTTTTTTTTCAGAATTGAAAATATCCTCAGTACAGTGTTAACTCTTGATCAAATGAAGCGTATAAGGGTAGTTGACAAATACACTCTAAAAAAGTTTTTTGTAAAACCTATTTTTTAAGGAGAAAATCATATATTGATGTAGTGTAAAGTCGGATTATTTTTTTAAATATAAGTGGTCACTAACTTTGTCAATACTTTTACAAGTAACAATCACAGACACAGAGACTAGAAACACAAGGGCTTAAGTACTGAGTTAACAGGTAGCACCTGTAAGGAATCAGGGAAGGATGCGTTCACAGGACATGGGGAAAACAGGACACAACACACACGATGGCAACTAAAAGGCCGGCGACGTCGAACGCCAGAAGGCTACGCGAACAGGGGAGGTCCCGTCCTGTGACGGTACCGTGACAATCCCTCTGGTTGATGAGGTAACACTTGAAGAGGCTCCACTGGAGGTTCCACTGGTAATTCAGCCAATTCCTCCTCCAGTAAGCTTTCTGGAGACCGTGCTATCATGTTTACAATGGCACTAAGGGCCTTTTCTCTTGCCCTGTATTTTTTTGGGGATTCTTTCCACTTTTTGGGTAGCTCAATCTCCTTTCTATTTGACATCAAGTTGATACAGAAGGTTTCCACTCTTCCCTCAGCATTCTTTTGATGATAGCTGTTTGAAAAATTCATAGACAATATATTACCTTCTAAAAACAATCAAGCAAAACAAAAAATACAAATATCCACAATGCTTCTCCCAGAAAATGTGATAAATTCTTTATGGCAATGACTATCATTTTTTACAAACTTACAATTTATTCATTCTGGCCCAATAAAGGTACTGAAACTATATTCATTAAGATGTGCGAATGATATTTTAAAGTATATATTGGCTGCATTTTTCAAGGAAACATTTAAATTCTATTTACCTTCTGCGTCGTTCTCTTAGGATCTCCTCCCTTCTGTTAATTATTTCTCTATACCGGTGTGTCCACTCCCTGCCACTCATTTCTCTCCCTCAATTCTTTCTGTCTCTTAAAAAATAGTGAAGTATATTTGTTAATTATTTTCCTGACACTTTCTAACATTTTCTGCAAAAACAACAAATATTTAACGTTGTTGCATTTACAAAACCTGAAAATTGTAAAAAATGATTAATTAGTTAATCAAATTGTATTGATTGTATTTAATTATTTAAAAAGCTTCTTAATGATACCTTGTCCTCTAGTGTGACATCTTTGTCCTCCGGTGTGACAGTCACACTGGAGGACATTTTCTGTCGTACCAAAGGACGTTTCAGTCTTTTGTATGAGTTAATGATCATGCTATTCCTAGCTAACCTGTCATGAGCAGCTAGCAAGACACATTTGCATAAGTTTCCATAATTATGTAATTTAATAAAATGTTTATTAAAACATTTATAAATTAGGGGTGTCACACCAAAGGACAACAAACTTAACACTTTCAGTGGTCTGAAAGAAAGTTCATTATTTGAAAGATTTTGAAACAAAAACTTAGCCCTTTAGGGGCTTCACTGGGGTCTTCAGTAACATCACTTTGAATGAGGTCCCCTCAACTAAATATATTTGTCCTTGGAATTCTTTTCTGTGAAAAATTGTATCAAGTTCCTATGCTTTTCAAAATATATTAATGAAAAACATTATTGCCATTTACTAAAATAGACACTTATAAAATGATGCCTGGGGTATTTATAAACATCTTTGTGCTTTTCTTTTTAATTTCTAAATGTTATAATTTATTACACCATGCTTAAGGCAGTCACACCATATGACAATTTTGACATTTGGTAAAAAAATAAATCTAATAGCAATGCCGTTTTTATAACAGGTACATAAAAAAGAAATACATGTTTAACCATTTACTGCATTTTAAATTATGACAATAGTTATACTTATTTTTATCTGGTGTGACAGTGAAAATGCCATGTCATGTCAACAACCCACAAACAAATTTCAAGCGATTACTGATTACATTTCGTTTTATTGTACTTTAACTGTTTAATTTCATGATGCATTTAGGCCTGCAAGATTAGTGAGGTTGGAAAAGAAAGCAAAGGAAACTTCTACATCCATCACAACAGAATATGGCTTCAGAATAGCAGCGTGAGCTACGCAAGACGTGACATCCCTTTATAGAAATACATCCGTGAGTATAGATCATTTATGTGAATTTTCTTTTCAACATGGACATCTGACATCTGCAAATTTGGTAGAATAAATATAATACAGCCTTAGTGAATGAACAATGCTCTCTTTGACCTATATTCTCTTTGTATGTTTAGGAACACAAGGTTTTCTGAACCTTGCATTTGGACTTCACAATGTGGTCACCGTCATCTTTGTTACCACTGCATAGATGAAGCATTTTGGCAAGAAAACCTCATCCAAAAAGTAAACCTGGCATGTAACCGTAACCATGGAAGAAGAGTAGGACGCAACAAGAGTCCAGCCAAAACATAACGCAACTTTGAACATTGACATATTTCATGGAGTCACGAATCCAGCAGTAGACATTCCAATTTAAGACATATTAGGAAGCTAAAGGAGACTAAAAAACTATCACGCCAAGACTACAAGCAACATTAGACAGGGCTCATGCATTATAAGTAGATTTTATCATTGTCAAATTACATGAGATATTTTTGAAAGATAAAACATCATATACTTCATCCTAATCTGTAAGGATTGTGCGTGAACAGGCGATGGTGTGGATCCAATTGCACGACAGAGGAAAACAACTCCTGAGGGGGATAGACGTAAGGATCCGTAGTGGTAACAGTAGTAGTGGAATGTTGCACTCGGATTACCGATGAAGGCACACGTCCAGGAGTGTAGGAGTAGGTCTGTCTATATATATATATATATATAGTGAGAACAAAGGCTGTTAAGCCAAAAGTTGCGGTGAGACGCAGGAGTCAAATAACAAATACAGGCTGTGACACACTAGCGTAGTATTTTGTTTGAACTGACACTGGGCCAAGGGAAACGGGTGACTAAGTATGGCCAGTGATCAGTGTGATGAGGGACAGGTGTGCGCAGGTGGCCAGGTGCTTGGTGACGGTGTGATTTGTGACAGGGAGGAGCACATCGCTCACAGGCCACCAGAGGGCACAAACGGACCAGCAACAGTCAGGTAGGGTGGAACCCTGACATAATCTTGTATTTGGCGCTTTCTTTTGTAATTTATCATTTTCCCAGGTCTATTTATCAGATAAGAATGGTCACCTATGTTTATGACCATTAACTAAGAACTTAATTTTGGTAAAAGAATTGTAACTTTTATTTCTGCAAAATGTTATATATTCTATATGGGGTTAGTACTATATCCTGTTTGTACAATTTTACTTGTGCACTTAACAATAAATATGTTTACATTGAAATCTGAAATTCTTCCAATAACACTATGAAAAGGTAAAACTTTGTTGTAAATATGTATCAAACATTATATAGAGCTGTAGCATATTACCTTTACTTTCACCATCTGCAAATGTACACAAAGAGGCAAAGAATCCAACAGTACCTCATTTTCAATAATCTGACACACGGTTCAAAGGTTAGATGGGTAAACACAGGTCCAACTTTAACCCGTTGGTGGCGCTAAAGGGAGTGAGGCAGAAATATGGTCTTTAGTGAAAAGATGGAGGGGGATGTCCCTAACAAGTGTGTCAAAAAATCTCAACTTTTTACCACAAGGGCTGCCAGTACTAACCTCCAATGGCAGAAGAAGAGGAAACGGAACAAACACAATAGGTGCTTTGCAACTTTGCTGCTTAGCCCCTAATAAAGCTGCAGCAAGCAGCTGTGCCGGGACCAAGCAAAACACGGCTATCGACTCAAATCTGTGGCGATTGACCTGATCGTGTGAATAGAGTGGCTGTAAACAGCGATGGGACATTTTATGTTATTAGACAAAAGTTTAGATGTAAATGAGAAATTAGCTGATTTACGAGCGTTTAAAGTGATTTTCTTAAATGGCGAAATGGCCCATTAGGCCCATACAGAGCAGGCATCCTTTCCTCATTGCAACCATGGTAACCAGGTTTGTGTGATGCATATGCCACTGCATTTAAGTGGCTGTTAATGGGAAACTTTTTGTATAATGAAAAACCTTATATCTTTTGTGAGGTGTTGAGTTCAAATCTGCTGCCCCCGAGTCCGAATCAGAGAATTTCCACACGGTTCAAGTCTTTCCAAACTAAACACCTTTATTACAGATAGCTATCTGGAGATCGTTCTCCACCGACATCAGACAAGATCTGAATTACTTTCACCTGGACACAGTTTATATACAGCCCCTCCCACCCCTCAGTCATTGGATAAAATCTGTTGAGTGGGCTTCCTGGGTGGGCGTGCCTCCCCCGGACGAGCCACCGCCGCTGCCGCCCCCTGCCGAGCCGCCCCCTGCGGAGCCACCTCCGCTGCAACACCTGCGGAGCAGTGCCGCCCCCGCCGCTGCCGCCCCCGGCGGA
>JACXGK010015262.1:0-10624 GCA_016801125.1 Novumbra hubbsi | reverse complement strand
GTGTTGACATCTTCAATAACAGATATAAGGGGATCAGAATGACAGAGAAACGGAGGTCGGTGTTGACATCTTCAATAACAGATATAAGGGGATCAGAATGACAGAGAAACGGAGGTCGGTGTTGACATCTTCAATAACAGATATAAGGGGATCAGAATGACAGAGAAACGGAGGTCGGTGTTGACATCTTCAATAACAGCCATTCGGAGCATAAAAAAACGCTCCAAGCAAACGGCGCACTGAATCAAGTTTCACAAACGGCCTGAATCACAATCGATTTCACACTCTAATTGTCACCATAATGTCAAACCAACACGATCAGCCTTTGATTTCAGGCAGCCGAGTGCTCAGAGAAAACGGCGGTGTGTTGCTGGGTTATCCTGGTAGACGGTTCTGGGGAAGGACCGTGTTGACCAGAAGAGACACGGAGATAAGAGAGAATTAAACATTCCTCGGGCAGTAAACACTGTGCCACTGTGAGCCTGTAACGGAGTGCAGCAAAGCCAAACGGCCGAATGAACCCTTTATGACGAGGCCTGTACGTGCTTTGGGAACGGTGATGTGGGCACGAAATGCAACATTCGCCCTGACGCACAACCCACACTCAACCCGGATCCCACCACCACACACTAAGTGCTCACCAAAATATCCAGACAGGCCGCTTTGAGGAGGGTGATCTGGTCGGCTATGGTTAAGCCAGTGAAGCCCGGCACGCGCTTGGCAAACTCCACCACCTTGATGATGCATTTGGTGGCCAGCTCACTGAACTTATCCCACAGCCCCAGGTCCAGGTGGATCCTGCTGTCGGAGCTGGAGTTCTACAGAGGGAGGAACAGAGAGGGGGAGAAGAGAGATTGGAGGAATGAGAAAGTAGCCTGTACATATCTGTCCTTTAGGTCACAGTTTAAAGAGGATTTAACCATTTCATTCTTGGTAATTTTACCACAGCCGAGCAAGAGAAACTGGGTTTCCATCAGAAGACAATGTCCTCCATTTATAGGGTTAGAATGTGTATGTAAGCTATACTACTTGAATTAGATTTACCATCGAATTTTGACCTAACATTTTATTTTGTTTTAGAAATATGCATGTACAATACAGTGGAGGAAAAATGTTTGTACCCCCTGCTGATTTTGTATGTTTGCCCATTGACAAAGAAATGTATAAAAGACATCTGTGCACAGAAGCAATCAATCAATCAGATTCCAAACTCTCCACATGGCCAAGACCAAAGAGGTGTCCAAGGATGTCAGGGACAAGACAGTAGACCTACACAAGGCTGGAATGGGCTACAAGACCATTGCCAAGCAGCTTGGTGAGAAGTTTACAAAAATTATTATTTGCAAATGGAAGAAACACAAAATAACCATCAATCTCCCGCGGTCTGGGGCTCCATGCAAGATCTCACCTAGTGGAGTTTCAATGATCATGAGAATGGTGAGAAATCAGCCCAGAACTACACAGGAGGATCTTGTCAATGATCTAAAGGCAGCTGGGATTATAGACACCAAGAAAACAGTTAGTACCACACTACGCTTTGAAGAACTGGAATCCTGCAGTGCCTGCAAGGTCCCCCTGCTCAAGAAACCACATGTGCAGGCCTGTCTGAAGTTTGCCAATGAACATCTGAATGATTCAGAGGAGAACTGGGTGAAAGTGTTGTGGTCAGATGAGACAAAAAATCAAGCTCTTTGGCATCAACTCAACTCGCCGTGTTTAGAGGTTGAAGAATGCTGCCAATGACCCCAAGAATACCATCCCCACCGTCAAAAATGGAGGTGGAAACATTATGCTTTGGGGGGGTTTTTCTGCTAAGGGGACAGGACAACTTCAAAAGGACGATTGATGGGGCCATGTACCATCAAATCTTGGGTGAGAACCTGGCCAAGGCAACAAACGAGTGGCTCAAGAAGAAGCACATTAAGGTCCTGGAGTGGCCAAGCCAGTCTCCAGACTTTAATCCCAAAGAAAATCTGTGGAGGGAGCTGACGGTTCGAGTTGCCAAACGTCAGCCTCAAAACCTAAATCACTTGGAGAGGATCTGCAAAGAGTAGTTGGACAAAATCCCTCCTGAGATGTGTACAAACCCGTAAATCAGTAAGGCCCTTGTACTGACCCATGCAGTTATTTCTAAATCAGTAAGGCCCCTGTACTGACCCATGCAGTTATTTGAAATCAGTTAGGCCCCTGTACTGACCCATGCAGTTATTTGAAATCAGTTAGGCCCCTGTACTGACCCATGCAGTTATTTTAAATCAGTTAGGCCCCTGTACTGACCCATGCAGTTATTTTAAATCAGTTAGGCCCCTGTACTGACCCATGCAGTTATTTCTAAATCAGTAAGGCCCCTGTACTGACCCATGCAGTCGTTTCTGAATCAGTAAGACTACTGTACTATTTGCATGTGTATGTGTGTGGTTGGGGGAGGGGGTTGGGTGGGGTTGTTGTGTTACCATGGCTGTAGTGACTCACTGTGGTGTATTTTCCCAGCTGACAGAGGGAGGGGAAGGTCTCTTTATGGGCCCTGCAGATCTTCTCCACCACACAGCCCAGTTCTGCAGTCAGCTCATACGGATCTATTAGGGTCATCTTGGGAGCCTCCTTCTTCTCCTGCTTCTTGCTCCGGTCATTCCTGACCGCTGGAGGGAGAGGATGGAACATGAACAGGACCAACTCGCCTCCCTTTGGGGCAGCAGGCGTCTGCTTAAGAGCCGCCGAGCGTCTGTGTGCAGTGAACAGCGTAGGTGCCACTGATTCCACTGAGCCAGATATCCACGTACCAGGAAGGGAGTCACCGTTGGCAGCTAGGCTGGCATCAGTCCCTGGCATCAATCTCCTCACAGAGACGGAAGCATCTGTCTGACTAATCTGTGCAGTCACTGGCTCATCTATGCTGGTCTGCCCTACTTCCTGAAAGTGGCTGAACACTTGGCCCGGGGATCCCCTTAAGCCCCAGACAATGGTGTTCAGCCGGGCTGCACCATTAATTGAATTGCAATCGAAACTGCGCAATTGCCATGTACAATATCCAAATCGCCAATCTACGTGATTTTCAGCTCTAAAACAGGTGACTGAGAGGTGCCTCACAGGTGACAACCGGCACACATCATAACAGACACACCAAATCTCCCGGCATGTTCCGGGTGCATACCGTATTCCACCTATTCCATTGATGGTTTTTCAATGTTAGTTTCAGTTACACTGCAACTGAATGTGAAGACGTCTGCTTCAAGCTAGCAAGTGGCACAAAGATACTGTCCCACATAGCATGGTTATTAAACGTTTCCGCTTTTAATGTAAACATACCTCTAGGGTTGAGAAATTCTGCCTAACCTATGGTAACAGCCCAAACATGGCAAACGGTGTTGCATTAAATGAGCAGTAAAACGAGTTCGACACATTCTGCACATTTAAATAGAGAACACGGCACTTTAACTGTAGTTTTATTCAGGTTAACAGCACATTATGTAGGCTATGATCTCTATTGTTGTGAGATTATCTACGCTGTTTACACCCATGTTTGGAAATCGCAAATCATAACCGTAATTGCATTACTTGTCAAAGTTTGACAAGCATTACTTGTCAAAATGTTTTTGCCCAAATTGTGCAACCAGTCAGTTGTAGTAGTACACATTATATACCAGCGACCAGGCCACAAGGCTGAGTGTGTTGACTGAGTTATGGAATGATGGAGAGAAAAGAAGGAGAGCGCTTGAATGACATTCAATTGTAGGCATCCATTACCTACAATTCCATAGAAAGAGATTTCATCTGGGTCAGTTGCCTTCTGGGTAACAAAGTTCAAAGTGCTTTTTTGTGTTGAACAGCAAATAGCAGACCCAATTGGAATCAATGTTTTCTTCAAATGCTCTTAGACAGAGTTCCAGCTACAGTGGGGAGAATTTTGCAGGTTTTCGTACTTACAAAGCATGTAGAGGTCTGTAATTTTTTTTAATCATAGGTACACTTCAACTGTGAGCGACGGAATCTAAAACAAAAATCCAGAAAATCACATTGTATGATTTTTGAGTAATTAATTTGCATTTTCAACACTTGTTCTCCCCACTGTACGTTTTGAGGTTTTAGAACCAGTGTAATATGTTTTAACCATGTGGTTGAATATTACATGCGTCACCGGTTCACGTGACTCACCAGTTGGCACAGACTCTTGATTTATGTCTCAGCTCTAGTCAGCCCTTGTTTCGGTATCTCTGAGCGCCGGCACCAGCTTGTGGAAAGTGATGCCTTTCCTTTTTGGGGCTTTGTATTCCGTAATAAACGTGTGACATTTCTTGTAAATTCCCTGTTTTCCGAGTTGCAGGCTGTGGAGATTGGGATTGTGGTTGGGAAAAAAGGCATTGTCTCGGCAGAAGAATGTGGGACTTCTCTTGCTTGACCCGGTTGTTATTTGCTTTGTCGCTGCTTACAGAGGCTCACAGAAAGGTCCTGTGGGTAATTCCTACCGCCTTTGGCTGCCTCTGCCAAATGCCCCTCTCATCAGGCTATTGATACTCTTGTCTTCCATCAACGGGACCAAGGCAGCTCACAGTAATGGAGCAGGCAGGGTTCAATGGTAATGGAATATGTGGAACAGCGATTAGATAACCCAATGGTAAAAAAGTGTAAACAACCCATTTTAAAGTTAGGATTAAAGTTACATGCTTAACGAGAAAGAAAAACTAGTCAAGTGTAGTTCAGCCGGCCCGCGGGTTGAAGTGACTGTGATAAGCCAGGAAGGGGGCTTGAAGAGCAGCTAATAATGGGCCAAATCCAGCAACCTCATAGCCAGTAGACATGTTTTGGGTAATTACCGTGACCACATAACACAAGAACAGACAATGTTGATGATATTGCAATGCCATATTGGGGATCTCTTAGATTCTTGCCTTGTGTCATGAAATAGATTCAAGCTATGACAACAGGGAACATGGCAGTGAACATAGGAGTGCCAAATCTATACATTCTGACCACCATGCTTGGATGTTGGGATCAGGCTATTTTGGCGGTAGGCTGTGTCAGGATTTTCCCCAAGCAGTTTCGATTGTGACTAAAAAAGGTGAATTTTGGACTAATCTGTCCAGAGGATGGACTTTAGGTAGTTCCAGGTTGTCTCTGGAGAAGTTAAGATGGGAAGTTTGGTCCTTATTTGACAGCCGAGGATTCTTCCTAGAAACCCTGCCATTTTAATTCAGTGTTCTTGTTATTGTTGCAGCACGGTATCCTGAGATGCTGCAAATCTCCAGATGTTAAGTTTGGTAAAACACAGTCAACCAGCATGGCTACCACATTTAGCAGCAATATGCAATTGCATCAGGGTAGCGCATATTGGAAGTATAACTTTTTTAAAGTGTTAACTAGTCAACTAAGTGGTGATGAGGTGAGTTGGGCATTGAAAAACAACATACTTACCTGCCCCACTGAGACAATTGAGGCTATAGTGATGAGGCTATAGAGCCATTTATGAGATACTAGATCAGAGAATTTCTACTCCCCCGGTAAAACAGGGAAAGCAGCTTCTGGCCCACTTGACTCTTCTTTTGCTTCTCAGGCATGATGGTATAAAACTTCACTGAAAAGTATTTAATACTCCAGGACACATGTATAACGGTCATAACTATTCATGTTGTCGTTTTGGGGTGTATTACAAAAGCCGTTCAATGAGGTGTAGATATGTGACTTAGTAGTGGTTAATTAGAGCCATTATGAAAGGTCAGTGACACTTACAGTCCTTGGACATGCCCACAACAAAGCACCTCTCAAGCCGGCAGTACTGACAGCGGTTCCTAGTGATCTTATTGATGATGCAGTTCTTGACCCGATGGCATGTATAGACCATGTTTTTCTGGACACTTCTGCGGAAGAAACCCTGGCAGGGAAAAGGGAGGATAATGTTTTTCAAAATAGTAAATGTTTCATGTGTACATTTTACACTTTGGTCATTTAGCAAAAGTATAGTATAATACTTTAGCAGACACACATTTTACTTGATTAAACTGGAGATTTATAGAAAGACAACCACATATTACATTTGTAGCACGTAAACGTTGCCTAATCTAGAAGGTTCCAGCTGGGCCACTGCTGGTAAGGACAAGTCAGTTTGGTTTACAACTTAACACTTTCTAAAGGTTTTGGATGTGAAATACAGTAATACTAGATAGAAAACTTCAACA
The DNA here is from genome assembly GCA_016801125.1 of Novumbra hubbsi. Taxonomy (NCBI): domain Eukaryota; kingdom Metazoa; phylum Chordata; class Actinopteri; order Esociformes; family Umbridae; genus Novumbra; species Novumbra hubbsi. The sequence goes on along the minus strand of JACXGK010015262.1, from coordinate 4,454 downwards.
TGGGCAACAATGCAAAACTAAAGCTGTTATGCAACAATGCAAACGAAAGCTGTTACGCGAACACCTCAAATGTATCAGAACCTGTTTCTAGTTACCAGGATGGACAGCAGAAGGGCAAAGTAGTGCCATGGTTACCATCTACACAGAAAAATAAATAATTAAGTTAATATGGAAAATAAAAATTGCATACAAATACCAAAAAGCAATGCGAACATTTTTTATATCTCTTAACATGGAGGGCAAAAATGTATAATCTCACAAATACTTTCAGTTGCAGTTATTTCTATTCCTTTCATTTGGGCTTTGCAATATTAAATCTGTCTTTTCAATAGTAATTCTGGCTTTGCAATATTATTTCTGGCTTTGCGATTCAGACTTCTCTTGAGGGAGTGGTGCTTTGAGGAGGGATTCAACGTTGGCAATATTCTTCCTGCTTTCTGTGAATGTGACACACATGTTGCTACTTCACGTGGATGAGAGGCGGAGCTATGGTGGGCTTATCTGGAAACATTTTACTTTTCTCAGATCCGCTTTTCCAGATGTGTTGCAAGGTGGTAAGGGTATTATGACTCATATAAAGACCAATAGAGTATTCAGATACTAGTGATTCATTGTCCAAAAGGTTTTTATGTTACTAGATGCTGCATGCACCTATTTCAAACAAAGGCTATTGGGAGAGTGGAAGGAAGCCAGATGGAAATGGACAGACAATCTGACTGAACAAACATCTTATCCCAATTCAGATCCAAAATCTAAAATATGTAATGAACAGGACTAAGTTTGGTAGACATTTTCCATTACCTAAGATTTCCTAAAAATGTAATTGTTTAAAAGGAGTGCACAGCAGATTGAACTATTGCTTAGAAGCACTTTACCGAGTGCTGTTTCCTAAAAGGAACATACCAGAATGAAAATATTGCTCAATGGGATTATGAATATGCTAGCTCAGCCTTGGCCCTGTGCCTTCTCTTTCCTAGGCTCAGACCACTCTGATTCACTAGTTCCTATTCACAAAGGTCAGCTTCTGGCTTCCTTGGTTTAGTTGTAAACATAGTTGTGTACTGTATGCTGCAGTAGACGCAGGGTGCAATCGACAGCTACTACATGTTGTTTCTTGTGAAAATGTGACCTGCTGCTGTGTGAAAATACAAATTGTTGTTATCCGACTCATCCAGTGTCACCCCACAAACCGGAGGAAAACCAGAAAACAGACAAATCTTCCCATCCTGTTCCAACCAGCCATTTACTGGTCATTCCCCTTTAACGTGTTTTCTTCCTGAATTTCATGACATCTAAACTCTTAGCACACTTGGGATACGTGATGTTAAACTATGAGTCTTCTGAAACACATTAAATTCCTTTCTGGTTATGAGGTTGCTTGTGGAACATAAGTCCACCAGAACTCTTCCAGCCAGATAGAGCGCACTCTGTGGTCTACTACCCTGATTGAGCTCATAGGCACCCAAGTTGCTACAAGGAGAGGCTAGTGTGTAACGAGGCAAAGAACACGTCTGATTACTAACCCCCCTGACCCGGGAGCTGCTGGACATATGCAGACATTTAGGCTAATCCTCAAGCAGGAATGAAAAACCCTGCAATTCTACTGTGGTTTCTCAAGAGGGTGTCTTTATATCTGCTGATACCTCCTCCAAAATAGAAATGGCAAAAACACTAAAGTAAAACGAAATTTCCTGTTTACTCCCGCAGGCCTCCCATTCAGTAGATAAGATCACTGCCTTTCATCTGGTTCTGAAAGGTGTGGAAAATAGGATGTCATCTGTAGTCATGGTCGCCTCTGCTGTGCTACCTATCAATTATTTACCTTCTCTTTGTGGAACATTCCGTTGCCATTGCAGCCATCTACAGCATACGGCCGATCAGCTTGGCGTTCATGAACAATTGTGTTTACAGCTACTCTCTATATATCTCTCTGGCAAGGACCATCATAGGGTGGTGGTGGAGCCCTTTGCAACCCCAGAACAAGTGTTTGGGTGTGTGGATGGGGGGGGGTAGTTTTAGTCCTTTTCTTTATGTAATGAAGATATTAATTATTATTTACTTTGAACAGTCAGGTGGGTTTTGGGATATCAGCCGAGTCTCTTACCTTACAGCCTTCACAAGCACTGACCCCATAGTGGTATCCTGAGGACTTGTCTTGGCAGACGAAGCAGGGTTTGTAGGTGCGAGGAGGAGGCGGAGGGGAGAGGGTACTGGCGAGGACCTCCTCGGAGCCGGAGCTCTGGGTTTCCACAGCTGCTGACACACAGGAGGTAGAAAGGTTGAGGTGCTGAGAAGAATCATCCTTCTGGTCAGGGCCCAGGGTAAAGGCCAGGGCCCAGGGTAAAGGCCAGGGCCCAGGGTAAAGGCCAGGGCCCAGGGTAAAGGCCAGGGCCCAGGGTAAAGGCCAGGGTCAGGGCCCATGGTAAAGGCCAGGGTAAAGGCCAGGGTCAGGGCCCAGGGTAAAGGCCAGGGCCCAGGGTAAAGGCCAGGGCCCAGGGTAAAGGCCAGGGTCCATGGTAAAGGCCAGGGTAAAGGCCAGGGTCAGGGCCCAGGGTAAAGGCCAGGGTCCAGGGTAAAGGCCAGGGTCAGGGTAAAGGCCAGGGCCCAGGGTAAAGGACAGGGTCAGGGCCCAGGGTAAAGGACAGGGTCAGGGCCCAGGGTAAAGGCCAGGGTCAGGGCCCAGGGTAAAGGCCAGGGTCAGGGCCCAGGAAAAAGGCCAGGGTCAGGGCCCAGGGTAAAGGCCATGTTGTCAACTCTGCCTCCCATCTTAAAATGTTAAGCACTTTAGCAGACACTTTAATCCTGAGCAATTAAAATTGCGTAACGTACAGTGGGGAGAACAAGCATTTGATACACTGCCGATTTTCCCCGCTTACAAAGCATGTAGAGGTCTGTAATTTTTATCATAGGTATACATCAACTGTGAGAGACGGAATCTAAAACAAAAATCCAGAAAGTGAGTAATTAATTTGCATTTTATTGCATGACATAAGTATTTGATCACCTACCAACCAGTAGGAATTCCGGCTCTCACAGACCTGTTAGGTTTTCTCTAAGAAGCCCTCCTGTTCTCCACTCATTACCTGTATTAATTGCACCTGTTTGAACTTGTTACCTGTAGAAAAGACACCTGTCCACACACTCAATCAAACAGACTGCAACCTCTCCACAATGGCCAAGACCAGCTGTGTAAGGACATCAGGGATAAAATTGTAGACCTGCACAAGGCTGGGATGGGCTACAGGACAATAGGCGAGCAGCATGGTGAGAAGGCAACAACTGTTGGCGCAATTATTAGAAAATGGAAGAAGTTCAAGATGACAGTCAATGACCTGAAGAGAGCTGGGACCACAGACTCAAAGAAAACCATTAGTAACACACTATGCCGTCATGGATTAAAATCCTGCAGCGCACGCAAAGTCCCCCTGCTCAAGCCAGCGCATGTCTGGGCCCGTCTGAAGTTTGCCAATGACCATCTGGATGATCCAGAGGAGGAATGGGAGAAGGTCATGTGGTGTGATGAGACAAAAAAATTGCTTTTTGGTCTAAACTCCACTCGCCGTGTTTGGAGGAAGAAAAAGGATGAGTACAACCCCAAGAACACCATCCCAATCGTGAAGCATGGAGGTGGAAACATCATTCTTTGGGGATGCTTTTCTGCAAAGGGGAAAGTACGACTGCACCACATTGAGGGGAGGATGGATGGGGCCATGTATCGCGAGATCTTGGCCAACAACCTCCTTCCCTCAGTAAGAGCATTGAAGATGGGTCGTGGCTGGGTCTTCCAGCATGACAACGACCCGAAACACACAGCCTGGGCAACTAAGGAATTGCTCCGTAAGAAGCACCTCAGATCCTGGAGTGGCCTAGCCAGTCCTAGCCTGAAGAAGGTCTGTATGGAGGAGTGGGCCAAAATCCCTGCTGCAGTGTGTGCAAACCTGGTCAAAAACTACTGGAAACGTATGATCTCTGTAATTGCAAACAAAGGTTTCTGTACCAAATATTAAGTTCTGCTTTTCTGATGTATCAAATACTTATGTCATGTATATTAATTACTTAAAAATCATACTTTTTTTTAATCCAGAACAGTTGAAGTGTACTTATGATAGAAATTACAGACCTCTACATGCTTTGTAAATAGGAAAACCTGCAAAATCGTCAGTGTATCAAATACTTGTTCTCCCCACTGTACAGGTTACTGGTCAGGTGGATATTGTAAGTACAGGTTACTGGTCAGGTGGATATTGTAAGTACAGGGTACTGGTCAGGTGGATATTGTAAGTACAGGTTACTGGTCAGATGGATATTGTAAGTACTGGTTACTGGTCAGGTGTATATTGTAAGTACAGGTTACTGGTCAGATGGATATTGTAAGTACAGGTTACTGGTCAGGTAGATATTGTAAGTACAGGTTACTGGTCAGGTGGATATTGTAAGTACAGGTTACTGGTCAG
>JACXGK010015261.1:0-10613 GCA_016801125.1 Novumbra hubbsi | reverse complement strand
GAGAAAGATGGAGAGAACTAGAGTGACAGACAAAGAGAGAGAGAAAGATGGAGAGAACTAGAGTGACAGACAAAGAGAGAGAGAAAGATGGAGAGAACTAGAGTGACAGACAAAGAGAGAGAGAAAGATGGAGAGAACTAGAGTGACAGACAAAGAGAGAGAGAAAGATGGAGAGAACTAGAGTGACAGACAAAGAGAGGCAAGAAAGGGGCTATCCAGAGGATTTGTTTCGTGTGTTTTGTGTTCGGCAGATGAAAATTACAGGTTGCCAACTGACTCTCTGGAAACACCCAAACGTATGCAAGGGATACAAATGGGTAAAGAAACAAACCAGACAAAACCCACCAGAGATCAGTGGTATTGGAGGAATGCAAGAAGCCCCGTCCGCAGTCTCAAATCACTATGTTCAATAGAGTCGACCAGTGGTTGGGAATGCAATGGGTCTCAAGACGTCGCGGCCCCACTTGATGTCGTGCCCTCTCCTGGTTCCACGTCGCCGGCCTTTTAGTCACCATCGTACATGTTTGTTCTGTTTTCCTCAAGTACTGTGAACCCTTCCTGATTAGCTGCCAGCTGCATCCAATGTAGTTGATTTGTTTCCTGTTGCGTGTCATAAGCATCGTAGTCGTTACACGACCAAACCTTACTGAAGCGTCTGCATACGCTGCTCTATGCTAACATCGCCTCAATAAAAGGATTTGGTCAGCTAGACTGGACATTGGTCTACTTCATTACCACGCCTTCCATGTACAGCCATTCACAAATACACCCACACATATATCTTTCTCTGTTTCTGGGGAACTGAGATCAAACACTAAACGCAGAAATCTAGGTTTTCTATACCCTAGCCTTAACCGTAGCCTCACTTAACCTAGCCTTTACACCTAACCCGAACTCGTAACATTTAATGCATAGTCCTAATGTACAAGTATTCTTAATTATAACACATTGCCTAATGTTTTGCCTAAACCTTAAACCATGGTGATATTGCTTCAAAGTATATTAAATAAACAGCTCTGTAAAAAATTAAGAGACCACTGCACCTTTTTGTTTCCTTCCCAAAAAGGTAGAAAATGAAAGTTTTGAGTGAAGAACAGAAGGGGTCAATTTAAGACCCCACTGCAAATTTTAACCCTTCTGTTTTTCACTGACAACTTTTATTTTCAACATTTCTGGAAAGGAAAGAAAAAGGAGCAGTGGTCTCTTATTGTTTCCAGAGATGTATACATTTAAAAGGTTTTGAGAATAAACTATTTACTTGTCTTGTTTTCAACACACAGTTCTTTATCAAAAACAAAACAAAGAATGGCATTTTCTTTGTCAAACAGGTATTATTTTCCTGTCACTCTTTCTTTGCTTGCAATTTTGGAAACTGATGTTTGGTTTTCAATTATATTAAGCAGGTTTTAAACTGAAACAGTATAGACAGGAACCAAATGTTTAGGGAATAAGGCACGCGGTGGGTGGTGTATGGCCAATGCTAAGAGCTGTTCTCATCCACAATGAACTGCAGAGCGCCTGGAAACCCTGGTTTGTTACCAGTAGTTTGTGGACCGTGACTACTCAATTCATCTGCTTCTCTATGGAGCCTTTCACACTCCACCCCGTCTACTAACTGAAAGAGTATTTCACCCTACTACCTTTCACAGGAATTGTCTTATGACAGTTAGGCGGGAGACAGTATTTTTTCAACATTCAATCTCAAAACGAAATAACATTTAATCTCCGTTTTGTGGATATTGTTCCATCTTTACTTTTTACTTGTATTCATTTTGATATTGGCTGCTGGTTTCGGCTTTTTCCTGGGTTCATAATTGTGATTTGTGGTTCCATTTTTCATGTCCTCACAATGACCTCTGTGTTCTGGATAATTAGATGACAGGGAAATTCTGCGCTGTTTTACCTGATTAGTACAACTTGATTAGTACAATATAAACGTTTCATATACCATTCAAAAAAAATATTCTAATTAATCAACTAATTTAACTCATTAAACGCCAGGCCCTAGTGGAGAACTGTCACAAAAAATATGAGCACAGAGGTCCCCTAATGTACACAAAGTAGAAGATCTCACCACCTTTTAATAATGTACACAAAGACATAGAGCACACCACCTTATAATAATGTACACAAATAAGAAGATCTCACCACCTTATAATAATGTACACAAAAACGTAGGTCATAACACCTTGAAGAAATGTACACAAAGATGTAGGTCTCACCACCTTGAAGTAATGTACACAAAGACGTAGGTCACACAACCTGGAGGAAAAGTACACAAAGACGTAGGTCATAACACCTTGAAGAAATGTACACAAAGATGTAGGTCTCACCACCTTGAAGTAATGTACACAAAGATGTAGGTCTCACCACCTTGAAGTAATGTACACAAAGATGTAGGTCACACAACCTGGAAGTACCAAAGAACTTACTTGTCAGTCTTTTCTTTGGTTTCCTGATCTTGTTTGGACTTTTAAGGAATTCTGGGCCTCAGTGTTATTTTTCTACAAGAACATGCAAGTACCTTCACGTGCTCACAGGGCATAGAGAAGCAACCATGGTGACTGGGCATTAAAAGGGCCCCAATATCCAATATCAACCTCCAGAACCTCCCTGGCAGGATATCCTGGTGGACCCTCTCTACAGTCTTGCACACTCCCACTACTCTGAGAACACGTGAAGATCTGTTTGACTATGGGATTGATAATCCAAAACAGCTTTTTTTTCAAATCATTGCTCTAGTGAGGAAAACATTTCCAATTTGAAATGCAACAGATCCCAACTCTTCTCTCAATGGAACACCTCAAGTAAGGAGAGGAATCCGAAGCCTGCAGTGTGTAATGCAATGTGAGGTTCCTATTGTCTCATATATAAAGTACTTGTCTAAACAGAGCAGAGCTGTGCTCTACCCAGGGCCTTTGTCTATTCAGCCAAGCTCTCAACCATTTGCATGCAGTTTGTTTCCTCGAGCCTCATCCATAAACATGGAGTTGGTTTGAAAAGCAACACGGTTAAGGTTACGGCATGGCAGACTCCTAGATGCGAGTCAATATTAGTTTGTTTATAAAGGGCAACAGAACTTAATGCGCAACACAGTTGACTACCATTAGGAATGCCCATATACATCCTGAAGGACACAAGCCAAATATATTTTTGTATTTTAGGAAGAGAGTTGCACATTCTGGGCTACAACGGCAGTCTGAACAAACATGCTGAGAGAGTGAGAGTTGGCAAAAGAGAAATAGAGATGGGGGAGAGGAGACGAGGGAGGGAAAGGGGGAAGAGGCCTGATTAAATGTACCCTGAAAACTTAAGGTCCCACCAGATGTAGAACTGTACAGGGTTCAATGATCTGGAGACGTAACCAGCTATAGAACTGTACAGGGACCAATGATCTGGAGACGTAACCAGCTATAGAACTGTACAGGGACCAATGATCTGGAGACGTAACCAGCTATAGAACTGTACAGGGACCAATGACAAATGATCTGGAGACGTAACCAGCTATAGAACTGTACAGGGACCAATGACCTGGAGACGTAACCAGCTATAGAACTGTACAGGGACCAATAACCTGGAGACCAAACCAGCTATAGAACCGTACAGGGTCCAATGACCTAAAGATGTAACTAAATTTAGAACTGTACAGAGTCCAATGACCAGGAGTTGCAAATAAATATAGAACTGTACAGGGACCAATGACCTGGAGACATAACCAGCTATAGAAATGTACAGGGTCCAATGACCTGGAGACATAACCAGCTATAGAACTGTACAGGGTCCAATAACCTGGAGATGTAACTAAATATAGAACTGTACAGAGACCAATGACCTGGAAATGTAACTAAATATAGAACTGTACAGGATCCAATGACCTGGAGATGTAACTAAAGATAGAACTGTACAGAGACCAATGACCTGGAGACATAACCAGCAATAGAACTACAGGGACCAATTACTTGGGACTAAACCAGCTATGAGCTGTTCAGGGTCAAATTACCTGGAAATGTAACTAAATATAGAACTGTACAGGGACCAATGATCTGGAGACATAACCAGCTATAAAACTGTACAGGGTCAAATGACCTGGAGATGTAACTAAATATAGAATTGCACAGGGTCCAATAACCTGGAGATGTAACTAAATATAGAACTGCACAGGGTCCAATGACCTTGAGATGTAACTAAATATAGAACTGTACAGGGTCCAATGACCTGGAGACATAACCAGCTATAGAACTGTACAGGGACCAATGACTTGGAGACGTAACCAGCTATAGAACTGTACAGGGTCAAATGACCTGGAGATATAACTAAATATAGAACTGTACAGGGACCAATGACCTGGAGACATAACCTGCTACAGAACTCTACAGGGACCAATGACCTGGAGATGTAACTAAATATAGAACTGTACCAGGTTCCATGACCAGAATACCTAACCAGCTACAGAACTGTACAGGGCCAAACAATCTTAAGATGTAAACAATGTTGAGGAGACGAGAACTCCACGTAGTAAAACTAGTCATGTAACTATATAGTTACAACACATACACTTCTGTGCAGAAATACAAACAGGCAATACTCTCCTACTTATGGATTTGCTTCAAACTATATTTGCTTCTAAAATGGACCCTTTATTTCCTTTTTCCTCCACTACTTGGTTAGAACTAATACACTAAACAGGGAACAACCATTTCGGTTGCAACCTACATTAAGCAGAATCTGGACCATCAGATGCTGTCCTGGGAGAATCTGGACCATCAGACGCTGTTCTGGAAGATTCTGAAGTATCAGACGCTGTCCTGGGAGAATCTGGACAATCAGACGCTGTCCTGGGAGAACCTGGAAAATCAGATTCTCACCCCAATAACAATATGGGACCCATATTGATTTGTCCATCAGACACCCATCAGGGGCATGTGGGTGACTGGTCCCTCCAACACAGTCCTGGGACCCATATTGTTATGGGGTGACTGGCCCTCCAGACTTTGTCCTGGGATCCCTATTGTCATGGGGGTGACTGGCCCTCCAGACTTTGTCCTGAGATCCATATTGTCATAGGGGTGACTGGCCCTCCAGACTTTGTCCTGGGATCCCTATTGTCATGGGGGTGACTGGCCCTCCAGACTTTGTCCTGGGATCCCTATTGTCATGGGGGTGACTGGCCCTCCAGACTTTGTCCTGGGATCCCTATTGTCATGGGGGTGACTGGCCCTCCAGACTTTGTCCTGGGATCCCTATTGTCATGGGGGTGACTGGCCCTCCAGACTTTGTCCTGGGATCCCTATTGTCATAGGGGTGACTGGTCTTTCAGACATTTTCCTGGAGTGCTTATTATCCTGGGGGAGTCTGGATCCTTAATGTCCTTGGAGAGACCTGGTAGAAATAATGAAAGCCTCTGACTTGAGAATGAGCGACGCGCAGAGATGACAGCTAATGGATGAATAAAGAATAACCCAGCGGTTCACTCCTCCATCTGTTTTGACAGGCCCTGCACATTATCATCCACCCTTCATCCATCACTCAAAAGACAGTCGGACCCCTCCACCTTCAGTCGGGTGTTACTATGGTGAAGAAAGAGAGGAGGCGTATGTAGATGAATTCATTGACCTTACATACTACACATGCTCATAGAGAGTGTTTGTTTAGCCTCATTGGACAATTTAAACCAGGGGTGCCCAAACTAGGGCCCTTGGAGACCTTTGATTTGACCCGCCACGCCATATAATACAGTTTGGTATAATGCAACTATACTTTCGCCCCCCGGCCTTTAGTCAATTTTGACTTTTGGTCCTTCATAGGAAAACGTTTGGGCCCCCCTGCTTTAAATGATTGGTGGATAATCTAGGCCTTGCAAGTAACTATTCTACTATCATCTCTGCTCCTCAATCACAGTCCTAAAACACAACAAAAGCAAGGCCGAGTATGTTGTGGTATTATGTTTTCTGCCAGACCCAGACATAAAAAACAAATTCAAACATCAAAAACAAAAATGTCTCGTAAGTATGTCCTTATGGCGTTGCCTCTTTGCAGACAGACACTCTTATTTAGTAATGAACCAATCAACACAAAACTAGTTAAGTCTTTATGGTATAATGTTAATTAAAGAGTCGGGATTCACTTAACATTAATTGACATTCTTCAGAGTGATTCCAGCGTCTTTCAGCCAAGGCTAATCAGCATGCTTTCAGAAGGAGAATAAACAGCTGCCAGCATATTCACCCTTGATTCACAAGCATAACATACTAATGGAGAAGTGTTGAATAAAGTGCTGAAAATAAATAGAATACTGAGTTTGCATCGTAGACAAAACAAATACTAAAACATGACACATTCCAGTATTTTAGATTTAACTGTAGAGTCATCTCAGATGAAATAATATATTTAATGGGAAAATATTGACCACTTAGAACTTTGCTGAGGAGAGAGGTAGGAATACATGAGAATCTAAACTTTGTGATCAATGTCTGTAAATACGTACATTAATGTAAGGGACCATGAGATGCCAGTTCAAGCTACTGAAGGTAGCTAACCTTTACATCTCAAACCATACAATATAATAAGCAGGGACATCCAGGAGCCTACAACAATGTCTCAAAGGCAGCTTCTCATCATTCAAGAACAGTTCATTCATGGTGTAGTCATTCAGGACTCAGGGATGGCAAGTCTGGTCTTTTTGACTTACATATGTGTGTGTAATAATCTATAGATTTACAAACAAGAGCACTGACATTGGCCGCCAATTACAATTAAAATGACAGTACATGATATAGGTACATGCCAGCAATATTCTATGTTCTCGATAATCGTCTAACAGCCTACAAAGTACAAGTATCTAAAACACACATGCACACGATACATGTAGTATGCGCTAACGATGAACTCGAAGAACGTCCCTATTTATCTCTACCAGACAGACCTCCAAATCTCTCCCAGCGCGTCAACAAAAGGATCACCTCACCTTGGCTACATCAATAAAAACAAAGAAAACGTTCATTCATTTGCATATATTCAATTAGCACCATCAAAAGCCCGACATTTGGTCTCGCTGGATTCTTTATCCAGTAAACATTTACCCATAACAAACATAACACGTACAGCATTGAAGAGTTTGTCCCTTAATGGGACACACATTAAAAGACCAAACTACAGTGGAGTTAGTCCAACAAATGTACCGTTACTACTTTGTAATTGTGTCCTTCTTCACACCTGGTTCATCTGAGCGGACGGGGCTACCTGGGCACCAACTTTGTATGTCCGCTCCTCTAAGAAAGAAAATCAGCCTCTTGGTGTAAAGCTAGGTTGTCCCACTGAGTAAAGATGCCAGACAACATTGCACCATTACAGACAAACCAAAAAAGAGCCAAACCCCGCCAGAAGCTCCAAGACACAGGACATGACCTGTTCTCAAAGGCTGGCTTTGAAGCAAATCCAGAGATGTAACCTGCAGAGATCTGATTGGTGGGAAAAGCCAGGAACCACATTCTCACGCCACTACGGCACCTTCAGACAACAACCATCAACAACAACAAACAAACGAGCACAAGAAAACAAGCAACCCTTCACAACCAAACATTCCCATTAATTTTCCCCTTCAGTAATTCCCTCACTGTAGTCATTCTAAATTCATGCTTTATTAACACGCCTAGCCAGCTAATTGTCTTCAGTGTTACAGTCCACACAAGGGCCTGAGGGGTGCACATTGCTTCTTCCACCGACCACAGATTCACAAGATCAGTTCAACAACAGAGATTCCTCTTTGGAAACAAGGTCTCGAAATTTCTGTATGGTGAGATTGAAGGCGGAACAACCTAAGAGAGTGGGAGCATTAATTATGGATGACTTGTTTTTGTTAAATCTCTGTCTACACGGTGGACTTTGGTAGCGATGTGATGTTGGCTTTTGTTAAGGATATTGACCTCCAGGCAATGAAGCACATCTGCACAGCTCTGTTAAGAGAAGAAAACCCTGTTTTCCTGATCAAATAAAACATACTACTCATACTCTCCTACTACAGGAAAATTAGAGCAGTGGGCACACTCAAAGCACACAAGCACAGATGTTCACAAACACAAATGCGTGCATGCACCCACTTACACACACACAGGGCCGAATTTGTGTAAAATGCCGTTTTAAATCGCACTACCTCCCCCTCTCGGTTTCTCACACACCTTTCTGCATCACTTGGTAGCTAATTCAACGTAATGGAAGACCTAAGGACTATCATACAAACATGTTTCACGGCTGACACATAACTCCAGGGGGAAGAACCACAGCTGGATTCAGGGCAGAGAGCTCGCTATGCAGCGAGGAAATGGTAAAACATTAATGGAGAGAGAAACCACGGTGGGTAGATTGTCTCTTTCCATCTGTATCTGCATAACACGTTGTTGGAACTGTGGAGAAACAGAGGAGTGGATAATGAGACTATCTGGCCTTGTCCCATACTTCATGTGCAGCGGTCAGCTTTCTTGTCATTATTCAATGTGGCACTCAAAGCACACAGTTCAGCTCTCCTATTATGGGTCAATGTGGAATAACACTACTGAGCTCTCCTATTATTTGTCAACGTGGAATAACACTACTGAGCTCTCCTTTTCTTTTATTGGTCAATGTGGAACAACACTACTGAGCTCTCCTGTTATTGGTTAATGTGGAATAAAACTACTGAGCTGTCCTGTATTTGGTGGAATACCACTGTCCTGCTTTCCTATAATTGGTCAAAGTGGAATAACACTGTTCAGCTCACTGGTCTGGAAAAACCCTAGTCTGCTGTCCTTGGTGTGCCATAACACATTGACTAATGATATGGTAAAACGTCCTATCATTAGTTGGTGTGGAATAAAGATCAGGCAAAACTAGAGCACGTGCAATAGAACTCTAGCCCATGATTTCACTACTGACCTGAAATATCCCCCCATGTGTAATGAGTGCATCTCACTCACCTCACCTCTCCGCCAAACTATAGCCTGTTTCTTCCTCTTTTGGCCGGGTTCTGCAGGCACTCTCTGTGGGAACACGTCCAGACCACATCACCTGCTAGGGTACCAGAGAAGAGAGCCTCCTTCCCACGCTGTTGGTCATCTCCACAACGTTGTTCTTCCTATTAGCCTCACCCATCGGGACAGCAGGAGCGCCTTGGTTTCAGGTCCATCGTTGAAAGGGGGCGGGGGGGGTGACAGGCAAGAGCTTCCCTGCTGAGACTTCGGTCCGGATTTTGATGATAAACCCTGGGAAAACACGAAATAGATCCTTATCGAGGACCACCCCGATTTTCCATGGAATCATCCAAGAAAAACATAGGATAGAAACCTAAACTAATTTCTAATTTCCATTCCTCTTACAGAGGGAAGGTTTTTCTCCCCCTCCAACAACGATTAAAAGCAAAAGGAATACATTTATAAGCATACTGAAGGTTTAGACACAATTAGATGAAGGCATGGATGCACACACACACACACAGACTTACATTGTCTTTCTGTCCTTATGAGGACCTGATACCTAACCCTGACCCAGAAATACCTTTTTCCTAATTCCATCACCATAAACCTAAACCCAACATTACCCTAACCTTAACGACCTATCTTCTTTGCCTAGACTAAACTGCTAACACTTAAACATAAGAGCAACCCCAATTCTAATACCATGCCCAATTGTACATTGTCCCTAAACCTAACCTCTATGCCAGAATAAATAATTTTACATAGTCGCCAAAAAATCTTAAATATAGAAACTATTTTTGTGGGGACCTCCCACATGGAGACCGGGAGCTCTCACACACAAAAACTCCTGTAGATACAAACACAAGACAATTACACACACATACTGTACATCAAAGCACTCCCGTGCATGTTACTGTCTGCAATCTTTATTTGAACTGACTTAAATTCAAGTCCTTGGGCCCTGGGTTCTGGTCCATGTGTTGGTCATGTAGGCATCTCATGTACAAGGTGACTGGGAATGTGGTCACTGGGGTCCTGATCTGTGTACCAAATTAGCCACAAAAATAGCAAAACCTGACCAAATTGTTGGCACTTAGGGGTTAATGTGAGGGTCAATTTAAATTCAGGCATGAAGGTTAGGTTGTTGAGGTTGGATGAAAGGTTGGGATTAGTGTTACATTCAGGGGTAAGGGATTAAGGTCATGGATTCCTGGGATTCCAATCCCCACAACGGTAAAAAAACAAAAGATATGAGTATGAGCGGGCAAATGCATGTGTACAAGAAAAAAGACCTGAAGTTCACCCAGTGTTTCATCAAAACCAAGTGTGATGATTCTCTCTTCAATTCACGCCTCTGAATCTCTATGATAGGATCTGAGGCGTTGCCTTGCCTACACAAAACACACACAGACATATTTTTTTATGTTTACATCAAACACTTGAGCCTGTAGCAAAAATGCCTGCCTGCTCTCTCTCTCTCTCACACACACACACACTACAGGGAGGGTGAGTAGGTCGATGGGTAAACAAGTCTGGATGTGTGTGTCACATCAGAATGACAGCCACAAAGGACAAGTCAAAGCTTGTCACAATGAGTGACATTGATCTGCTCCAAGACATCTATGAAGCACCCCTCCTGCCCTCAGATATGGCGTTCCCTATGACCCC
>JACXGK010015260.1:0-10608 GCA_016801125.1 Novumbra hubbsi | reverse complement strand
ACAGACGTTCCATCGTAATATGAACAGACGTTCCATCGCAATATGAACAGACGTTCCATCGCAATATGAACAGACGTTCCATCGCAATATGAACAGACGTTCCATCGCAATATGAACAGACGTTCCATCGCAATATGAACAGACGTTCCATCGCAATATGAACAGACGTTCCATCGCAATATGAACAGACGTTCCATCGAAATATGAACAGACGTTCCATCGCAATATGAACAGACGTTCCATCGCAATATGAACAGACGTTCCATCGCAATATGAACAGACGTTCCATCGCAATATGAACAGACGTTCCATCGCAATATGAACAGACGTTCCATCGCAATATGAACAGACGTTCCATCGTAATATGAACAGACGTTCCATCGTAATATGAACAGACGTTCCATTGTAATATGAACAGACGTTCCATTGTAATGCAAAAACAATGTGCTACGGAAAAACCATGATCACTATTTACAAGGTCCTTACGAGCTGTGGTGTCTTTAGACTGTAGCTCACCTCTGCCTCATGAAGGGAATGTTAATACAATTGGCAGCAGCTACAGCAAAGAAGGGGACGAAGCGGCTCATGACGGCCGGAAGGCGCTGGGGAGAAAGAGAGTTTGTTCAAAATGTCCTTCTAAAATAACTCTAATGTGCAAGTGTAAATGAAGCTGGACTTGGATGACCCGGGGACGGACCAGTACCTTGGTAAGTGACTTGAGTCCCAGGGCTGTAACCACGGCTCCTGTGGTGGCACTGACATAGGCTGCAGCCAGCTGACTGGAGGAACACAGCAACAACACACCTCAGTTCCTTCCAATTAAACCGTTCCTTCAATAACATCCCTGCAGCAGTCAATGACTAGAATCAAGTTCGTTATATAGACAGAACGGTAAGTTCTGAACATGTTTCCAACGCAAATGGAATAAATGCAGTGATGTCACAAACAACATTCAACACCGAAACTCGAAAAGTCAGGCAAATACATGATGATTACTAGCCAGTGTAGTAATCTCTCCAGGGTAATGATTTAGATGGCACACTTCTTCACATGCTCCTCTCATGACAACTTCCATTTGCATGTGAACTGAGAAGAACGAGCTTGGCTCTCTTCCATTCCTCATGGTTCCTGGTTAAAGTGGGTGTCTACATCTCAATGTACTCTCAAGTGGAATCCTTCTTTTGTCTGCTTCCTTCATCTCAACTGATCTGAAAATACTAGACCGGCGTGATCTCCGGACAGGATTCCAGTACGTAACACTGACCTATTACGTCTTTTCCAGATGCACGGTAAAAAAGGGACGCCATTTGAGACGATTGAGACGCAGCCCTTCTTACATAGCCTCAACCCCAGCTGATGTGCATATAAAAGCCCTCAGATTGGGGCTGCTGATCGAAGATCCGCTCTGTGTTTTAGTGCACGTTTTTACACGGACATAGCAGACCTGACCCTAGATCAGAACTCCAGCTCTCCAACGCTTGACCCACAAAAACCCAGACGCCAGAGACACGTACGCAAATGCCTTGCTTACTCTACCTGCAGCGGACATGAAGGGGGCAGTTACAGCCTTTCAGGTGCAATGGAGGATCATGCTGAACTAAAGAGTGTGTTTAATACCGCTGTTACGGAGGACTGAAGCCGGGAAGACAGGTTCTCCCCTAGCTAGCACCGGCTTGTTCTGCAGGACAAGAGCTCCAAAAAGAGCCAGGCTAGGGGTGGATCTCAACAAGGCCCTCTTCTCCTTGTCCGCTTTTATTCATCTGTACTGATAGGGAAAGAGGAGACAGGAGAAAGTAAGCGAGGAGGACTTGAGGGCATTTGTTGCCACAATCCGTGTGCCTCCAGATCAGTACAGGTGACGGAAAGCGGACGAGTCCAAGGCCCGGAGATTCACCCCGGAACCAGCCAGCGACTGGTGCCGCCGGGCGGGTTTAGCGGCTCGAGATCCCCGGTCCCTACTTGGTGGTGAGGGCGGCGTCTCCGCTGCGGTTGGTGTAGTTGACCACGGCATTGAAGGACTGGTTCACCCACTGCCAGAACACCACGGCTGGCGTCGTCCTGGAGGAGAGCAATTCAAGAGGCGTCAACATCGCACGGGGGGGGGTAGATAAAAGGAGAGGTGACATAGCGAAGGAAGAGAAGGGGAGACAGGAGTTGGGACAAGGAGAAGTGACAATGTGTTCCTCACTTGAATTTGTCCCACATGCTAACAAAGCTAAAATCACATGATGCGCATCACAAATTTCACATGCGTACTTTCCATTATTTATAGTCTGACCACGACTGCATCTCCGTCACACGCCCAACAATAGCTCCACTATCCTGCTCTGAACTCGCCTCCTAAGCATGAATGTAGAAGCACAGGCTGAGGTATTCAGACTGAGAACGTGACCACCACACAGGTCATTGACACACTATGAAGCCAATAGTTGTCTGTCTCGACCATCACATAAAGGTTAATGGATGTCCCCTGACAGGGCCCTCAAAGACACACAAAACAGAGTCTGGTCTTCAGGTCACACATTCAGACCACGCCTTTTATGAGAAAGCCAAACTAGATTATGTTCAAAGTGGGACCCACCGTCACTAGGAGGGAATCATCTTCGCGGCGGGACACATTTTTGGCTGGGACAAATTCTGGGCATAATATACTAAAATAGGAGAAGAGGATGAGCTCTGTGAGGGTTAAGTCCTGTACGGTGCATGTGACAAAACGTCATGCTGCGTCAGCAGGAGACCCAGTGACAGTGTGGGTGGAGGAAATAATCCCCATGAACACCGTTGGAACATCCCTGACGTGCTGATGCGACGCTTAATCCCTCTGCTATGTGTCTGAACATCTCTGTTTGCAACATCCTTTACACTACAGCTCACCTCGCTCCGTTTCTGTGCGTGGGTGTACGATGCTACACACAAGTTGTATGGAATACGTATTGGGGCTACACCCAGGCTGTACCTGTAGAAGGTGAGCATACAGCCGGTGATGGTCATGTTCATGGGGACCTGGGCAGACATGCGTCCCACCACCACCATCTTCTCTCCGGTGTCAGGGTGAAAAGCAGAGTCGTAGATGTACTTGGCTCTCCACAGCTCATCTTCTGTCAGACCGGGCTTCACCACTCCTAACCTGCACATAGTCACACAAATGCTCAAACTATCTTCATCTAGAAATATATAGACAATCCATCTAACTATCTCTATCTATACATTAGTGCTGACAAACGATTAAAATAATGAATTGTGATAAATCACAAACAGATTTTAAAATGTATTCATATATAGTCCTAAATAAACTTGTTTGTGTTTAAAAAGCTGGTTCTGTTTAAAGCACCCATCAGCTCCTCTATCTAGGATGCTGCAGACATGTTATCCAACATCAAATCACGCCTATGCTTTTGAATTCAATGTACCATACTTTCAGGCCACGACCTGCAAATAAGTAGCTTTTTTGTTACTCGTTTGGCCAGAGCCAAATAAGTGTGTCTTTATTTAAAGGATTTACAAATGCCATAAGATTGATTACTTCGATATGGAAAGGCATTAGGTAGGTCAGGTAGAAAGAGCGGTTTATCCACAAACATTACATCAGGATCAGATATGTCATTTATTTATGCTCAGCACAGACGTTGGTAGTTATGCAAATATGATTTAGTGGAAATGCGACGTAATTAATGTCTAGTTAAGGCTGGCAACAACATAAAATAACATACCACGCTAAAAGCAAGGTTAACCGGTGAATTTGTGCACTCAGCGTCTACGGATCCATTTCAGAAACGGGTCAGAGAGGCACGGCTGTTCTAGTAGATTCCAATTCCCAACTTGGAACAGCGCTTAAACTTTAACATAACGTGCTGTCACACCCGGTTCACACATAAGCGCATGCCGTAGTTGAAAGCGCTGCCGCTCCCTTTAACGGCAAGATTCAAAGACAAGCGGCGATTAAACACGATTCACTACATGAATACGTACTGAATGAATGAATACGGCTACTCTACATTGTTATGTTGTGAAAAAGCTCATGCGAAGCGCTCTTAACCACTTCAGCACAAGTCAAAGCAAAGATACGCGTATACTGTTACAAAAACGAATAAGTGACAGCTCCCACTCAAGTCAAAAACTAACCAAAATATTTTAACTGCGTTTGACAACTCTAATATCTCTATCTATCTATCTATCTATCTATCTATCTATCTATCTATCTATCTATCTATCTATCTATCTATCTATCTATCTATCTATCTATATATCTATATATCTATCTATATATATATATATATATATATTGGTTAGTCCATGTGTATATATACACACGTTTTCAGTTAATCTTAAGAGAAATGCAAAAGCAAGGCAGATATTGCAGGCCACAGGCCTAATTTAATTACAAAGTTGGTGGTCTAGAAAAGAGGTATTACTTTCTCTATTGTTCCAGGTCAGAGACCCTGCTGTAAATTGCTTCAATGCTCATTAAGTCCAGTCACAGAGTCAACTGGTTATAGGTTTGAAGATTCTGTTAATGTAAAAAATTCCTCCCAATGGTGCTTCTAACTCAATCCTACTGCATCACTAACAATGTTTCCCCACAATCCAGACCTCATAAAGAGTAGGCTTTATGTCCTGGGGTTTCAAGAAATAGTTTTCCATCCTGACAGTTCCACATTCCCACCGTTTCTACCTCACCCCTCCAACTATATCTGTAATGCTACGTCACCCCTCCAACTATATCTGTAATGCTACGTCACCCCTCCAACTATATCTGTAATGCTACATCACCCCTCCAACTATATCTGTAATGCTACATCACCCCCCCAACTATATCTAGAGTCCTAAAGGTTGCAGCGGACAGCGGTTTGTCCCAAGAATCAACTAGCAGCTTGGCTCTCTTGCCTCCTTAACCTAACCCCTACATCACTCTCTGGCCTCCTTAACCTAACCCATACCTCACTCTCTGGCCTCCTTAGCTTACCCCTACCTCACTCTCTGGCCTCCTTAACCTAACCCCTACCTCACTCTCTGGCCTCCTTAGCCTAACCCCTACTTCACTCTCTTGCCTCCTTAGCCTAACCCTTACTTCACTCTCTGGCCTCCTTAGCCTAACCCCTACCTCACTCTCTGGCCTCCTTAGCCTAACCCCTACTTCACTCTCTGGCCTCCTTAGCCTAACCCCTACCTCACTCTCTGGCCTCCTTAGCCTAACCCCTACCTCACTCTCTGGCCTCCTTAGCCTAACCCTTACTTCACTTACCGATAGTTTTCCACAGTGACTCGTGCTTCCTCCAGGGTCTCAGAGGACTTCAGAATATTCCTGGGGTCGGTAACAAAGAAGAAGTGCTGTGCGCGCCCCATGAAGGTGCTTTGGTCCCATCGCGGCTCCTTAATGTTAATGTCCAGGGCCAGATCTCTAGACATGCTTGCTTTATTTTGTGACCTGTGAACAGAAACACGTTACTTAGGGAGTATGTGTATGTATTCTCCACATATACGACAAACACGAGCTGGGCCGAAACCATGGTTATACGTCAGCGAGGCTCCCACCGCTCTAATCCATTTATAACTTACTCTTCTTTCCCCTTTCCTCGCTTTCTGTCCAGACTAGCCCTCGTCTACTGCATGCATTTCTAGCCTATGAATCATCTAACCATGGCCAGGCCGCACATCCAAAGCGCGAAAGGGGGTTTGAATTGCCTAGCTTTCAACCTTTCAGAGTCCTTTTGGAGTTTTGGTTTTCAAAGTTACCAGAATATGAAAATCAGCATTTCACGCTGAAGGTCACTGAAGTTTAGAGGAAAACATGACCGTGGTAAAAGGAATGCGGTTTCTAGCTGCCGGCAACATATCAAAGCACATGATAATGAATGAGTTGCATGCAGGGCCATATATATATGACTCTGGTTGTATGTGTTGCTCTGTACTGTTTTATAAATGAAACAAGAACCATTTTAAATGTTTTTAGCATTACAGTAAAAATGTGTCTGAATGTACATTCCTTCAACCTTTGTAGTAATTCCAACAGTTTTATTCATTTGAATGTCCACATTTGTTTAATTAAATTATTCCTCCCCTCAATCATTCCCTGTGATTTTATAAATGTTTTACCTACATTTTATCAATGAACAACTTGAACCAAAACGAACCTACGTTGTATTGCAATAACGCACGTGACTGGTGGAGATGACAGATGGTTGTCACATCGCATGCTGACACGAGTAACACAAAATACATAGGAAGTAAAACTGGCCAGTATGGAGAACGGTTTTAAACCTTCTTCCTCCGTTGATATTAAATGCATAAAATTCCTTGACATATATATGACAAGTATTGTCATAGTATTGACAATAACAAAACCACTCTCCCGACGTTGGAAGCTAACGTTTGATGGCTAACGCACGTCACCACGCTAAAGAAAGAGGAAAAGACCAACTAGTACGGTAACATTAGCGATTAGCTCACTCTCTATACCCATTTACAACATGCACAAACCCTGCCATTAAAATACCCCAAACCTACCTACGTTCAATGTCCACTAGCTTTGCTCACGCTATACCTCGCAGAGGTCTGAAAAACGGTGGGTGACCTCTCAAAAATCACCTTACTGGTTGTTGTACACAGTGCAAGTCGATCTACCTTGAAAAGCATAAGCAGCGGGCAAAAGGGTGGCGCCGATGCAAAGACTTGAGTTCTGCGAACATCAGCTTGAGCAACATGCGGTTTGTAGTGTTCAAAATAAAGATTCACATTGAAACTGATGTAAGCGGATTCCAGCAGTGGTATTCATGCCCAATATAGACTAGATGTTTGAAATTAAATGTTTGTTGCGAAAGAATATTAAGTTGTGTTTTTTTCATTCTGTAACACCATTTCAACATTGTCTATCATTAGTCCTGTAATTCTAGTCCAGTTATTGTGTAAGTTCAAAATCTCTTCACGTTTGCATCGTTTCAATTCTAACTTTTATTTTGAAAGCAAAATCCGATACAATCAATGTTACTAATGTTGTTCACAGCACACATGTAACTACAGCAGGTTTGTATTTTGTTCCACAACTAGGGGGTTGGCTAGAATGTCTGGGCGTTGGTGGTAAATATAAAATGATTGGTTGTTTTTATTTGCCCAGACTAGAAATACTAATCTAAATAATAAAATAAAGTTACAGATTCGACAAGACATACATATTTGAACACATAATTAGATATTTTCCTAAATTATCTTCCATGACATGGCATAGTCTATCGAAGTTGGTACAGAT
Organism: Novumbra hubbsi; assembly: GCA_016801125.1. NCBI lineage: Eukaryota > Metazoa > Chordata > Actinopteri > Esociformes > Umbridae > Novumbra > Novumbra hubbsi. The sequence goes on along the minus strand of JACXGK010015260.1, from coordinate 3,365 downwards.
TAAATGACCCTCTTTAAACCTGCAAGTGTTTATCAACTCCAGGTTACCAAAATCCCACCACACCCAAACTATGTTTCCACCGAGTGGAAATCGTGACTCATACGAAGAATTCTGTGACTCACCAGTGGTCCTTGCCCACTATTTGGGAAAAAGTAAAAACTGAGAAAAGAAGGAAGTGCTTTATGCTTATGCATGTGAATGTGTAGGTGTGTGTGCGTACGCATTTGTGTGCGTGTCTGCAGCGTGTGGGTGTACGTGCTTGCGCGTGTTTGCAGACTATATGATAAAATGTATGAATTATGATTGATTGGAACAAACACGGCGCCAGGATTCGTAGGTGCGCGTCGAACTTGTTTGTGACGCGGCTATAGCCCCAGTAGCCCCAGCGTAACGCCGTGCCTGGATTGAAATATATATATTTGCAAGTTTACTGAAGACACTATCACTATCCGACAGAGTTTTTAAATGTACATGAGATAATTAATCTTACATTATCAAGGATCATCAGATGGTAATAATTACTCCGACAGTAGATGGCAGTATAACACCGATATTATGACTAGATAGTTGTCTGACTAGTGTAGTCTAGTCAATTACAACAAGTATGTTATATTTTTAAAAACTGAATGTACATAATGTAAAGCCATAACAAATGGCGTTATGTGACATTAGTCATTTAAGTTAATTGCTTATTCAAACCTCTAAGCTCTAAATGTACCGGAAAAAATCGAAACTTTGGTCTACTTTGTAAGAATATTAAGATAACTACAGAGGTATGTACGTGGCTACAATATGGGATTATTCAGTTAGGGATGAAGAAATACAGAAACAAAGCAAACTTCCATTTTTCTATCCTGCTCGTGTAACATGCTAATATATTCCAAGACAATTGTCGTTGTCCAGAGCAAATGAGATGGCGCTGAGACATCCACAGGTGTCCAATAGTATGTCAGAGGGGCGGGCTGTACACGTCTATCTGTGTTAGTCACAGTTGAGATCATTGAGCACAACATGGCTACAGGTAATGTTATGAAACTTAGCCCTAGAGTTTGCATGAATGCGTGGATGGAAAATGTATGTGTTTGTTTTAAATGGACTTTCAGACTATTATTTAGGTATTTAAAAGTTAAGTCTGATGACGGATCAATGTGTATTGTATGTGTTGTGCCCACCTGTTGCGACTTTGACCCGTTTAGGATTCTATTTAAGTCCATGTAAAGGATCTTTGAGAAGATATCTTATGAATCGTTTTCTATTTTTCTTTTAGAGCTAATATCAGTGTCAGTATCTAATGTCAGATTTCAAGCCGCTTCTAAAGTTACTCTTATAACATAACTATTGACTGAATTGTTTAAGAACATCGTAAATTGCAAATACTTATTAGTGATGGTGTTCCTCGTTACGTGGAAAGTTTTATAATTGTTTCTTGTTGACGTAATTGGTTGTTCGAGCGTTGTCCAAGGTGCTGAAGTCGTGCGATGCGCGTAAACTCCATTGGCAGAATTTCTTTACGGACAAACTATTATCTATGCTAGGCAGAACGATTTAATTTATTTTACCTAATAGCCAGCTGTTTGTAATCACTTTGAGACAAACAATCAACACTTAATGACAGGTCAAGTGTATAATGTAGCTGTTTTGGAGGTAAACAATATTTGAGAGACCATTCATTATGAAACCAAACACCCCCACTATGTCGCCCAGACGTTTTTAATAAAACATGAACGTTAACCGTTGATTATAATCTGGCTATGTCCCATAGGAAAGTGTTTCTTCTTTCAGTGCCATGCTAGGCTACCTTGGGCCTTGTAGATGGCTGAACGAAGCACCAATGCTGGGAGCAGCATGTCCTTTGAGAGTGTACTCAGAGGCCCTGTCACCTGCATTCTGGAGGTGGTTCGAACACTAGTTCAAATTTAAAAGGTGACTACTATAGACATGCATGTGTGACTACTGTAAAGTCTATTCACAGCTCACAATGGCTTCCAAGGAAAATACAAGGGCACACGCTTAAACTAAACAAGTATTGAAGACCCTGAACTGTACCTGGGTGAAATATTTTGCCACTTTTAAGAAATCATGAAGGGTGGATTTATTTAATTGCCTCCCTCAACTTTTGATTGGTTGACAGAGCCACAACCCAGACTTACTCCCCCTTTCCCACCCCCCTGCATCTCCAGGTACGTCCTCGGTCTGGATGAGTGTGGGAGGCAGAGAAGGCCCCTTGTCATGGCTCACTCCTCTGACTATTACAGCCAGAGGGAGATGACCAACGGGGGAGGCCACCCTCACCCCCACAATGGAGGAGGTCAACCTCACCCCCACAATGGAGGCCAACCTCACACGCAAAGTGGATCCCACTCAACAAGCCGCTATATGCAGAAGAAGTATCACCGCCACCGGGGAGGCAGATCCTCCCCTATGGGCAGAGTCATCCTCATCAACTCTCCGGCGGATGGTAATAATATATGTTTAGACTCAAACCCCCCACAGCACTCGACGCAGGACACTATGACCGAATCAGTTGACCACAGATTGACTCGCAGTCAACGCAACCTTTTGCCCGCTGAGGTGAAGTCACTCATAAGTTCAGGGAGCGTTGATCTCAGACGGCTGGTTTCCCTTTGTTGCACAGGCGGGGATGACAGCGAGGACCTCCATACGGTGACGGTGGATAAGAGTGCAGATGGCCACCTGGGCTTCAGCGTGAGGGGGGGTTCAGAACATGGACTCAGCATCTTCGTCAGCAAGATAGAGGATGGGAGCTCTGCAGGTAAGCTCTGGAACCAAGTGTGTGGGGGGGGGGGGGGGGGGGTTGCATTCAAGTAAACTGTCCATTAAAATACGTAGCACGTTTAAGACACAGGGGCCAATAGGAGAATAAAGAAAAACAATGAGAAGACAAAGATACAAATAAAAGAGAAATTATGAGCTTGAAGAGGTGAGTGACTACTCCACTGAACGCACCCCAGGGAAAAGCACATCTTAAAACTTGTGTTACAAGATCTAATTAAAAATGTCCACACTCTTCTGGCTGCTCCAGGTTGGAATAAAATAAAATTGATGCAGTTTGGAGTAGAGGTTGCTCTAATTTATTGCTGCCTTGTGTAGATGTTGAGAAAAGCTTATTGCCAGTGAAGCACCACAAACATATTGGCGGTGCCGTGACCGTATGCTCTACAATCCCAGGTCCACTCTCAGGTAGTCCTGTGGTTTGGAACAGTTAAGAGGCCATTGCCGGAGCCCCCGAGGGACCAGCTGTGGTTCATACCTCAGCTAATGCAGACGTGAAGACCACCCTGATGTGTGCTTTAACCTCGGTCTCTCGCTACCCCCCCCCCCCCCCCCCCCCCCCCCCCCCCCCC
>JACXGK010015259.1:0-10615 GCA_016801125.1 Novumbra hubbsi | reverse complement strand
ACAGACTGTTCTCCCCACCACACCCCTGTATATTACACAGACTGTTCTCCCCACCACACCCCTGTATATTACACAGACTGTTCTCCCCACCACACCCCTGTATATTACACAGACTGTTCTCCCCACCACACCCCTGTATATTACACAGACTGTTCTCCCCACCACACCCCTGTATATTACACAGGCTGTTCTCCCCACCACACCCCTGTATTTTACACAGGCTGTTCTCCCCACTACACCCCTACACAGCCTACACAGGCTGTTCTTAATTGGGAAGAGTCACAAAGTGCTGGAAGACTGAGGCAATAACAGTAGCTGCATAAGAGTTTGCTCAAAAATGCGGTTGGGAAAACTCACAACAATAAGCTGCTGAGAGAAAATGTCACAAGTTGGTTTGACAAATCACAATCATATTCCAACTAGGGGTCTTACCCATGTATACAGTGTATTTCATGCAAACGTAGGGGTCAAACTGTGTCCAGAAAGTTTGAGAAGATGACAGACACATCAGCCGATTTAGATTAGAAAACAAATATTTTTTCCAGCTGTTGGAAATTAGAAGAAGCAAGCTTAACAATTGTAGTTTATGATCAGTAAATGAAAATCCATAAATCTTGATGTGCCGGTTCTTCCCAGCATAACTTGAACCAGTTACATTGCAACAGCAATGCGTGTGAAAAGAAAGAATGCAACTCATGATAGAGAAAAACAAACAAAGCGAAAAAAACAAAAGAAAGAAAAGACAGAGAAAGAGAGAGAGAGAGATTGAAAGAAAGAGAGAGAGACTGAGGGAGAGAGAGAGACTGCTGCTGAGGACAATAAAAGGTCACAACTTCTCCACAGCCCAATAAAAGCACCGCTTCTCTCGGACCACGAGGGCCAATAAAAGCTCTGCCTCTCTCGGACCACGAGGGCCAATGAAAGCACCGCGTCTCTTGGACCAATGAAAGCTCGCCTCTCTTGGACCAATGAGGGTCAATGAAAGCATCGCCTCTTTTGGACCACGAGGGCCAATGAAAGCTCCGCCTCTCTCGGACCACGAGGGCCAATGAAAGCAGAGCCTCTCTCGGACCAATGAAAGCACCGCCTCTCTCGGACCATGAGGGCCAATGAAAGCACCACCTCTTTCGGACCGAGAGGGCCAATGAAAGCACTGCCTCTCTTGGACCAATGAAAGCACCGCCTCTTTTTGACGACGAGCGCCAATGAAAGCACCGCCTCTCTCGGACCACGAAGGCCAATAAAAGCACCGCCTCTCTCGGACCACGAGGGCCAATGAAACACCTGGAAGGCAAATTACATGAGGGATCACTGCATTCTGATCAGGATGTTTGTTAATGACTGAATGTGTTGTTTACACACACTGTTATTTAGAGTATAAGTTCCAAACACAAAGAAGACTGTTATTAGCAGAGTAAACACATGTATGTTTGTTTTTAAGGCTTTTTTTTATAAATATTTCATGGTTTTCTGATATTGAAGAATAGTCGGCATAATAATTGAAATACTAATTACAGTACATTGATTCTTGTATTCTTTTTTAATACATTTCAATTATAATAACAGTACAAATGATTCTGTGTAATGGAGGCCAGCGAGTACAGTGCTGTGCAATGAATGAGTTTTAGCCTCCTTGCTAGAGAACCTGAATCCCATCCCAAAGACCCGGGTTTGAGTCCTTTAACATCTATTAACTAACTGAAATATATCTGCAGTTCGATAATTAGATAATTATTTATCTGGCTAAGTAGAAGGCTTATAAAACTATATAATACCACACATGGCTTTAATTTTCTTTGTAAATCACACTGAATTACCGTATAATTATAGTACCTGAAGTCAATCTAACTTTGAATTTCACATAATAATACAAAATAGCAACAAATGCGATGATTCCTAAAGAAAAGTAATAAACAATGGTAAAAAGGTTGAACAAAGAAATGTATAATAAAATGGCAAAAACAAAATAGTTGGGAGTAAAGGATGACGGTTGTCATATATCATATATGTTTCCTTTATGCTGGTGGGGATCAGTCCAATAAGACAACAGAAGAACTGGCAGCACTTAGCGGCTGGCCTGGACAGAGCCAATCCCTTAAAACAGTCTGCACGTCCAGCTCTCAGCACATAGGAACAGCACTCTCATTGTTTGTTGTTTTTTAAATTCTCCATGCAGATTAGCGTTAGATTAGAATTAGATTAGGCTTATTTAATACAGAATGTCTGGATGCTGATGTCGACCTGTCAATATGTGTGTGTGTGTGTTTAATTTTGTACTTGTGTAAAAAGGTCTGAGTAGGTTTTCTGTTGAAGAGAGGTCAGTGGTCACTACCTAGCTAAACTGAGGTCATCAAAGGGTCATATGTTTAGTTTACCCTTTACCTATCAGGGGCCAGGGGTCACCAGAACACCTACATCCTAGCTGACCTTGACCTGACCCCCCATTATCTCAGTGTCTGGTTGATGTACGCCTTCTTCGCATCTCCTGTTCCAACTGCTCCTTCAGCGTCAGCACCTAAGACCAATACAGGAACACAAAAAGACAGAAACACAGAGACACACAGACAGACAGAGATAGACAGACAGGGTAAGGGGTATAGGTTCTGTTACATTGTGAGAAACATCAAGACCAAAACAAACTGGTCGGTCACTACAAGGAATTTGAAACCACTGAGGAAAAGGAAAAACATTCATTTGTATCGGAAGAAAAACAAAATTGGCAGCCAAGAATGTCAGAACTCAACTTACTTATATACATATACACAGTATTTTCTTATATACATATACACAGTATTTTCTGAAATACATATACACAGTATTTTCTTATATACATTTACACCCTATTTTATTATATTCATATACACAGTATTTCTTATAGAAATATACATATATATTTTTACTAGTCATTACTATAGTTTTATCTTCCACTTTAGTTGTTTCTTGTCACATTTCCGGCCTCATTTGCCTCGTATCTCTATGCATCCTTCCCTCCTAACCCACCATGGCTTCTGTTTCAAATAATCACTGCGAGCAACTAAACAAGCAAACAATGACAGATGTGCATATGTCCCTCACGGCTTCTAACAGAGGTTTTCAACGGAAGGCGTGGAAAAGATGCAGGAAAGATGATGCGAGGAACTAAGAGATCCTCTTTGAGACGCAGTCCGACCCTGTGACTACCTGCTCCTCCAGAACCGTGACCCTTTGGCGATGGGCTTTCTCCCTGACCTCCAGGGCCCTCTCCGCCTGCGTCAGGGTCCCTCTCAGCCGCTCCTTCTCCAGCTCCGTCTCCTGGCGATGGCGGGTCGTCACCTCCAGGAGGCGCTGTGCGTGGGATCGCTCCGACTGGGACGTCTGGGCCTGGGTCACACGGATTGTATCACGGATAATAAACAAAGAGGGAGCGTCTGTCTGTCTGTCAGTCTGTATGTTTGTTAGTCTGTCTTTCTTTCAGTGTGTCTGTCTTTCAGTCTGTCTGTCATACAGTGTGCCTGTCTTTCAGTCTATCTGTCAGTTTTGCTGTCACTTAGGGTGACCTCAGAGGTGGTGGTCCCAGGCCCAGCCGCTTCTAGCCACTTCAGGGTAGATAGGTCAAGCATCAATCATACTGTAGTTAAAAAGGTCTGCAAAGTGGCATATTAACTCACTTCAATACTCACTGGCTTCTACTGTATGACATTATCCCGTGGTCCTATTCATGCTCAAACTTTCTCTGCGTCTTTCTGTCGGTCTGTTACTGCCTGTGGTGTCTGTCTCCATGTCTGTCTCCACCTGTAGTGCCTGTCTGTCTACCTCTACCTGTAGTTTCTTCCTGCCGGTCTGTCTCTACCTGTAATGTCTGTCTGTCTGTTACTACCTGTAGTGTCTTCCTGCCTGTCTGTCTCTACCTGTAATGTCTGTCTGTCTGTTACTACCTGTAGTGTCTTCCTGCCTGTCTGTCTCTACCTGTAATGTCTGTCTGTTACTACCTGTAGTGTCTTCCTGTCTGTCTGTCTCTACCTGTAATGTCTGTCTGTTACTACCTGTAGTGTCTTCCTGCCTGTCTGTTTGTTCTTTAATCTTTTGTTTGTTCTTTAATCTTTAATGTCTGTCTGTCTTGTCTTCCTGTCTTGTCTGCCTCTAACTGTAGTCTGTCTGTCGGTACCAGTAGTGTATTTCTGTCTGTCTGTACCTGTAGTGTCTGTCTCTCCAGGTGCTGCTGGTTGACTTCCTGCTCCAGGCTGCGTATCGTCTGTCCCAGCTGTTCTCTGTCTCTGGCTGCTGACGCTGCCTCCTCCGTGCATCGTAGTCTCTCATGCTCCACCTGACACACACACGCAGACACACACACCATGCCACATGCAGAGACACACACAAACACCCACACCACAACACACAGAGGCAGACACACACACACAGACACACACACCACAACACACAGAAGCAGACACACACACAGACACACATCAGGACACACAGAGGCACACACAGACACACACACCAGGACACACACACAGACACACACACCATGCCACATGCAGAGACACACACAAACACCCACACCACAACACACAGAGGCAGACACACACACACAGACACACACACCAGGACACACAGAGGCAGACACACACACAGACACACATCAGGACACACAGAGGCACACACAGACACACACACCAGGACACACACACAGACACACACACCAGGACACACACACAGACACACACACCAGGACACACAGAGGCAGACACACACATCAGGACACACACACACAGACACACGCACCAGCATGACTGTCTTTCAAATGCAGGCGGATCTGTGACCCGGCATGTAGCATGTAGCAGCACTGAGAGGACCTGGTTTCTCACAGGGCATTTAAAAATGTCCATCGTATTACCTGACGAGGACTGGGGCCCGATAACGCATTACACTGTATTGTGTATTGTAGGGGGGTCATTTGAGGGGTCATTTGGGACATGCCCTGGTTTCTTCCAGCGTGCCTCTGCTCGGCTCTCTGCCAAGCCGACCGCCTTGCCAACACTGACGACCTCTCCAGACCGTCGCAACCTACCCTCTCCAGAGTCTTCCTGAGTGACATCTTGTCCTTCCCCAGGCGGGCCACCGTGCGCTCCAGCCCCTCCCGCTCCCCCTCCATCTTCTTCAGGGTGCTCTGGAGGCCCGTCAACCTCTCCTGAAGACCCGCCCGCTCCTTCTGCTGCTGGGTGGATCTCTCCTGGGCTGCCTCCTGCTTCTGTTTGAGGGCCTGTATGGAGGAGTCACGCAGACACACTAAATGCGTGATTCTTGAGGTCCACACTGACACGCAGGCCGGCCTGCGTGTCACCTCCTTCAGGCTCCTTCAGGCTCCTTCACCTCCTTCAGGCTCCAGCACTGTTTCTCCAGGTCTGAGGCCTGAAGTTCAGCATCCTCCTGTGCCCTCTGGACGCTCTGGAGCTTCTCGGTCAGGGAATGGTTCTGTCTCTTGCTGTCACACAGGGCCTCACGCAGTTTATCTAGCCGCTCCTATGAGGACACACACACAGGAAATTCTGGTACTCGGGTATCTCTTCACCAATCCAGATTAACACCCTCGAACAATATTTCCATCTATCTCTTCACCAATCCAGATTAACACTCCCTCACACTAACTATCTCCTATTGACTTTTCTCCCTTTTCCACTCAATCCTTCTTTCTCTCTTTCCATTGAACCCCTCCTCAATCGCCTTTCTTTATGTCTCTGTTTTTCTCTGTCTCTCTTTGACTCTCGATGCCTCTTCTTAATACTTCATCCCCGTGTCTCCTAGGTACTTCTAGATACTATTCAGAGATGTGGGTAGAGAAAGAGTCACAAAGACTCTGTTTAGTTAGAATTTTTTCCTTGCATTTTATTGGCGTCAGCTGACAGGTCTCGAACAAAATAAAATGAGATTTATACAGAGTGTTGGCCTGTTTTTGTTTGCACAGCATCTTTGAAGCTGGTGCCTCAACCTACCTAGGCCTTTAAGGCTCTCCTGAGGAACTCTGGGAAAATTAATGAGCTAGTCCCACCATTTCACCCAAATTGCGCCCTATTCCCTACATAGTCCACTAGGTCTAGTAAAAAGTAGTGCACTACATAGGGAATAGGGTGCCATGTGATGCCTACACTGGCCCTTTAGGGGAACCGCTTCAAGAAAAGTAAATAAATAAAAACTTGAAACTGAAAAGGTTACATAGCTGGACTATAAATCAAACAGCAGTTTTGGAAAAAGTTAATTTTACTTTCTAAAGTTTCAATTAGACATCCTGGCCTAGGTGGGGTTGGAAAACATTTACGTAATTAAATGCATACACAACAATAAATTATTTGAGGTTTTTCCTCCCTTTCCAGGCTCAACAAATATTCAATAGAAGTTTATTTAAACCAGCACTTTTCCAGTGAACCCTGGTTGGTATGAAGGCTTGGTAGTAAGCTTTAGGGATTCCACTTTTAATTAGAACTTTTGAAGGACAGCAGTTGAGGTAGTAACAGCAAAAGTCGTTTTTGTATGTGTAGTAGTAATGGTAGCTGTGGTAATAGTTGTAGTGATTACATTACTAGTTGTGGTAATGATTGTAGTAATGGTAGCAATACCTTTGGTAATAGATGTAGTAATCTTAAAAGCAATGTAAATTAATTACTTACGTATTTAATTATTTTATTTAGGCAGTGGTGCCCTGTATTACAATTGAAGTGATTGCAGTAGTAGTTGTGGTCAAAGTAGTAGTAATGGTAGCAGTACCTGTGTTCATAGTAGTAGTAATTGAACTATCAGGGGTAATAGTGATATTATGTATTACTGCTACCTGAATGACTCTGCGGTCTTGGTCTGAGCTGGTGAGAGCCCTCTGTAGCTGGGTAGCCTGTTCCTGCATGGCATCTGTTCTGCCACTACTTTCACCAAGAGAGCTGGACAGACACTGGAGCTGGTCCCTCAGCAACCCCTCCTAGAGGGACGGATGGTAGGACGGATGGATAATGTGATTAAAGGAGGACAGATATAGGATAGATGGTAAGATGGATGGATGGTAGGATGAGGGAGGGATGAATGGAACACGAATGGGTGGAGGTTATTATACAAACTAAACATAGAAAGTACATACCGTGTAAACAGCGTATTAAACAATCGAAGAACACCACGACTAACTAGGAAGTATTAGCCTGGAGAGTTTAATTGTAAAGCATGAAACCTGGGTCTCCGCCCGGGCTAAAGCTGCCGCCAAGCTCTCCTCGCTCAGCTGGAGCCTGGCCGCCCGCTCCTCGCTCTCCCCCAGCCGCCTCCTCATCTCCACCAGCCTGTTCATTCAAAACCACTGGGTTGACATCACTACTTTAAAACACAAAACAATTACGGCTACTGTGGAACTGTTAAATATTCTCTATTGCGGTCTTGCGGTGTTCAGGCCGGTGGGGAGGTTGGGTCTTTGCTCGTAGCGATAAACATAAACATCATGAATTAAAAATATGTGAAAATAATTACTTCTCCTCCAGAACGGACACCTCCCCCTCCAACTCCACTGCTCGGTGTTGGGCCCTCTGTAGCTCCCCCTCCTGGGTCCTCTGGCTGACCTCCAGACCAGACACCCGGCTCTCCGCTGTCTCCAGGGCCTCCTTCAGTGTCCGTCGCTCCCCCACCAGACGAGCCTCCATGGCACGGGAACGATCCAGTTTCTCCTGGGGTTCAAAAGTGTCATAAACATTAGTCGTTCAGTCAGTCAGACATTCTACTGTCAGTCAGTCATTTAGTCTACTGTCAGACAATGTGGTATTTTTGTATCCCAATATGACCAATCTCAATCACTCACAGCCAAGCTAACTTTACCTGGAGTGTTGTACTGTCAGCTGTAGTGGTCTGCAGACTGGTCTTGGTTCTAGATACCTCCTCCGCCAGGCTCTTCCTGTCTCTGTCTCCTTGACGTGCCGCTTCTTTCTGCAGAGAGAGTGAGGTCTGGGCCTCGTACAGCTGCTCCAACAGCTCTCTCTTGGCTGGAGAACACACCCACCCAAATACACAGATAACACCCCTAACATAACAAACGTAGTATTCCATTTCAAACAAGTGTGCTGTCTGGAAGCAACCAGTAACATCCCAAACTATCAAACCAGACCGGTTTGTTTGTCTCAGCTTGGTTTTTGCTCGGCAGTGTGAAAATCCCCTGTAGGAAGTGTGTCAGGCCCAACCCTCTCTCACCCTGATCTACCTCCTTCAAGGCCTTGGTCTGCTGCTGTAGCCGCGTGTTGGACCTGTCTTGGCTGGTCTCAAGATCGGCCACCTGTTGGCTCAGACTGGCCACCTGGACCTTAGCACCATCCTAGAGTGGGTTGATGAGCCTTCGTCAGTCAAAGCATGAACCGGACGTTATTCTATTTACTTCTGTATCAACAAAAAGTTATTCTACAAAAAACATTGAACTAGTATTGATTGATACATCCTATCCGGTCCCAAAAAAAAGACATCATGTACCCTGTCTCTCAGAGCATCTCTGAGTTCCTGGTGGAAGTCCCCCAGGGCTGTCAGCACCGCATCCATATCCAGCTCCCCCTCCTCTTCTTGGGACGGGGATGGCACAGAGTCTCCTGGGGATCGGCGGGTTCCATCTGTGCCACTCGCTCCACCTGCACAGAACATATAAACTTTGACAGAAGCTCCCCAGAGCAGAGTGCTGCTCCCAGTAATGTGCTGCTGTCTGAGGTCCTGTTTCTCAGACAGAACATTTGCTTTAAAAGGGATTGTGAAGGTCCTGCATCTCATGTATACAGTACTGGCACTTGGTGAATCACTACAGTCAATACATTGGCATTGAAGCACAGAACCCTGCTGCAGCTAGGGTTAGGGTTAGGGTTAGAATATCCGAATATAGAAGGTCAGAATATCCCTCAGAAAACAAGTGACTTCCACACTTATACTATCGCTGTGAGCTGCAGTATGATTAGCTTTCAGTTGTTACAAAGACCATCGCAAGTCGTGACTTGTTGCAAGTGATCCTTGTAGGGTGAGGTGTGTACCTTTCAGAGGAGAGCGACTTCTCCAGGGAGAGGGGCTTCTTCCTCTGGACCCGGGGGTCATTGACCATTTGGTCCTGCCCAACCCGAGGGTCCGTCTTAGGGCTGAGGTCAGTCCGGCTAGCCGGTGCTCAAGCTCCCTCCTTGCAATGTCCCCTTTTCCAAGTTGCTCCTCCAGACTCTGAGCCTTGCCCTCTGCCAAGCTGACCTTCAAGGTCACTTCCCTGACCTGGGGAAGGGTGGGGAACCAGGAGGGTTCTCTCATTAGCACACACAACAAAAAATATGGTGCGAATGTGGCAAATTGCCATACCTGAGTCCTTTGTCAATCAACCTGTAAGAAAAGACACCTGCTTTTATTCAATCACAAGTTCCTGGTTATCAAGTTCAGATAATTTGAATTCCGTGCTTCTTCATCTGGGGCACAAACATTTATCTTGACTACGTGCGTGTGAAGAAGCCACCTTTATTAACATTTTCATACATGTGTGTGCACCTACACTTTCCATGCAGAGTCTTCTAGATTCCTAAAAGAAAATCTGGACCTAAACGAACTGACAGAAGACCACAGCACTGTCTTCACCTGGGCGGCATGGTCTTCTATTGCCTGCTCTAGTTTGGAGGTCTCTTCACGGTGGAGGAGGAAGCTTCTTTGTAACCCTGCTTCGCCTTCCGCTTGCACCTCCTTCATCTGTCGCCCCGCCTCCTCCAGCTCTGACACACGACACTGCAGTTGGGAAGCCTGGTGCAGTGAAACAGAAAAGGAGAATAGGATGGTTGTGTTACAGCCACCAAAACATTATTATCCTAACGCAAAACATTATTATCCTAACGCAAAACATTATTATCCTAACGCAAATTGGACAGTGGACAATTGTTAGCTAAATATGGCGCAAAGCCTGTCATTTTTGACAGGACGTCAAGTGGAAGTGGTTGCTTCTTCTCATGCCACAGCACTGTAATCCCAACCGTACGCTCCGTCACAAATGTGGAAGAAGGTTTGCTGTTAGGGTGACATCAGCTCTACAACTCTTGTTTGTTACATACCTCCTTTATGGCCGCCTCCTTGCCAGCTTCGCTCTCCAGGGCTCTTTGTTTGAGATTGAAGGCCTCTCGCCGCGCCTCTTCCTCCTTCGCCTCTGTCTGACACATTCTGGCCTGTAGCTCTCCAAGCTCCCCCCTTCGGTTGGAGGCCTCACCCTCCAAGATCTTCACCTAGATGCAGAATGATGTGTACTAATGAAAATAACAAATCCAGACCTGGATTAGAAGAAGGGGCATAAGACAAAAACGCAGAAGGACCATAGGAAGAAACAGGAGAAGAAAAAGCAAAAGAAGCAGAAGAAGCGGAAGAAGCCAAAGAAGAAGATGAAGCTGAAGAAGAAGCAGAAGAAGATGAAGCAGAAGCAGCATATGAAAAATCAGGAGAAGAAGCAGAATAAGCTGAAGAAACAGAAGAAGTAGAAGGAACTGAAGAAGAAGCAGAAGAAGAAGCCGAAGAATCAGGAGAAGTAGCAGAAGAAGCTGAAGAAACAGAATCAGAAGCAGAAACAGCTGAAGAAGAAGCAGAAGAAGAAGCAGGAGAATCAGAAGGAGCAGGGGGGAAAGAAGCA
>JACXGK010015258.1:0-10594 GCA_016801125.1 Novumbra hubbsi | reverse complement strand
TCTGTGAATGCTGGGTACCAGTTAGGCGTTGAGCTAGTCTTGTTCTGTGAATGCTGGGTACCAGTTAGGCGTTGAGCTAGTCTTGTTCTGTGAATGCTGGGTACCAGTTAGGCGTTGAGCTAGTCTTGTTCTGTGAATGCTGGGTACCAGTTAGGCGTTGAGCTAGTCTTGTTCTGTGAATGCTGGGTACCAGTTAGGCATTGAGGTTGTCTTGTTCATTAAGGCCTGGGTACATGTGCATCTGCATCATACCCAGAGACTTGATGCGGATGGATCTCTATCACTCTGTATCCAGCTCTTTGTGTGTCTCTGCACCACTTAAGACCCATCAGCCATCTCCCTCAGTGTGTGTGTGTGTGTGTGTGTGTGTGTGTGTGTGGTTGCTCAGAGGAGATGAGGGAAGTGTCCCCGTCCCAAACCCATGTATTGATTAGCCCTCTTCTGGCTGGTTCTGTAATTGAGGAGGGCACAGGAGCGTTTACCAGAGACTCACTTGGCTGGTTCCTGTATCCATTTCTGTGGTTTTGTCACTTCCATTGGAAACCAATCTGTTGATGTGTGTCGTTTCTCCTTAACGATTGATCTTTTTTTATTCTAATTTAAAATGAAATGTTCTAAACAATTCTAGGCCAACGATAAAGCAGAGAGGCTGTCTTTTAATTGCTATTTGAATCACAGTCAAACTGGGTGAAACAGTGTTTATGTTTCTATCAGGCAGGATTTCAAAGACTTTTGTGGAAAGATCGAAGCAATTGAATACAAACATAGATATGGTATAACATAGTAGTTTTCTTTGTGGTTTATGGTAGGTCTTATTGTAAACAAAGATATGGTTTCAAGTAGTACTACTTAGAAAACATACTCCTTACCCCAGTGAACAATGTCTATATCCTCTGTCCATAATATGCTGCTATCAGCCATATCACAGGAAAAAAAACCTTGAGACGGTTTGTTCTTTTTTTCTCTAACCTGTCACGTACATCTGGGAATGTGAGGAGAGAGGAAAAGTGAGTGTGTGTGTCCTTCTTTGTGTTTCTCTGTGTGCATCATTTGGCTTCCTTTTGTTGTGCGTGTGATTGATGCATGTTATTCGTCCAGTTTAGAGGGTCCTGATAAGGCCTGCCCTTTCTGGTGCCTGAATAGAAAGGCCCTTCTCTCTCTGCTGTACGCCGTGTTCATCTGTATTCACACCCAGGACGCCACCTGTGATCTCCTTCTCCTGTGATCTCCGTGCTCGCCTAGTTCCCTCGCTCCTCCCTCTCTGTGACATCAGCATGTGCCGTTTGAATTCCCTGCGCCTCCTTCTTTCCCCTGCCCTGTTCTCTGCTCCTCTCTCCTGCGCGCCTCCTTCTTTCCCCTCCCCTGTTCTCTGCTCCTCTCTCCTGCACGCCTCCTTCTTCCCCTCCCCTGTTCTCTGCTCCTCTCTCCTGCGCGCCTCCTTTTTCCCCTCCCCTGTTCTCTGCTCCTCTCTCCTGCGCGCCTCATTCTTTCCCCTCCCCTGTTCCCTGCTCCTCTCTCCTGCGCGCCTCCTCCTTTCCCCTCCGCCGTGTTTCCTTTCTCCATCCCCCTCTCCTCTCTTTCATCTGAGGGGACCGGGAGCGGGCGGGACGTTGATAGATGGTGTTTCCCGGGCCACTCCCTCTGGTTGGCTCACTGGAATGTGCTGCGGTTGTCCAGGTGATGTGTGTGTATTTCCCCAACAGCCCTGGGGGGGTTATGCTAACCCACTATGCTAACCCATAAACTCACATTGGTTTTAGTCAGAGGATTGCGAACGGATCAAACACAACCACTTTGTTACATTATGAAGCCAGCAAGTTAGACGCTCAGCGTGTTAGACGATTCTCAGATCGCATTCGCTTGAAGACAAATGTTGTGCCTGGATGGTATTGTGTTTTGTATTACGCCATGAGGCCTCACAGTCCTCTTATGCGGGCGGGAAAAGACAACAAAATGTAGACGATGCGGTCCTCTGCTGGATCACGTGGGTTTTCATTTGGTCAGCGTGAAAAACGACTCTGTTAGTGCCTCTAGATGTAGGCCTTGGTACTCTGCTCCTCCGTGTGTCTTGAAAGCTTCATTGGTAAAATAAAATTGTCGATTAGAATTAAATGGAATTCACAGAGCTTGTGTGATTACTAGGGCATCTGATGGTTCACTTTCCATTCATTGCTGCACCCAGTAGCAAATCATTAAACTCCTGCTGTATTTTCTGTCATCTGGGGAAATCTTTTAAAAGGCTTCCATTGCCAGGAGGATGGAAAGTTACTGAATACCTCTAATATGTTTCTGCTTAGAATCCAAACCCGATGCGTTCCAAACGTATTACATAAGAGAGGGTGTGTGTGTTCTCCAGCCCCATCATCTGTTAACAACTGTTAAATGGTGTATTTTAGGCTTCGGGTATTAGCAGACAGCCTCAGCCATGTGAATCTAATCAAGTCCAGGTTTCTCAGTCATGCAACTCTGGTTAGGTCTGTTCACCTCTAACTTGATCTCGCTGTTCACTGAATCTTAGTCGATTCAACATTGACATGCTCTCTAATTTGCCCTATGCTTGCATCCTAGCCACCAAAACTGTCTGTGAAAATCTTAGATAGCCTCTTCATCCAGCTTATAATGTCTATTTTTTTGGGACCAAATACATTGCAGCTTGTAGCAAAAACAGTTTTGCTAGCGAGTTTTGCCGAAGTTAAAGCTATTGGACACATTGCTGTCCGAAGTGAAATATGTTGACATGATGCAAGGTTATTTCCTCTCTTTGGCTGCTATTGTACTGTCATCTAATTTCCAAGCCTTTTTATTGCAACATGCACACACACACAAACATACTGTGTATGTATATATATTATATATATATTATATAGTTAGCTACAGTCCCTTGCTATCCTTTGGGTTCTGGCATGCTGTCCTTTCTACTGAGTGATACGATGGACCACATTAGCTCCCAAAACAATGCCAGTAACACCAGTATTTTCTGGAGTAGCTATCCTACCATTTTGAGTTCGGAAGAGGGAATGTTTTTCACGTTTGTTCCTCTGGCAACACGCTCGCATTGCATCAGAAATGGCCATTACATTGGCATAATGGTGACTTGCATTAGCTTATCACTGAACATCGTATGGGCTGTAACTTCTGCTGCTATAACGACAGCTACGACGTTGGTGTGACATCTGGAACGTTCTGTTTTACAGGCTATTTATCCCCTGCCCAGCATTGTAAACACAGTGTTGTTTTTCAGTTGTTAGTGCCTAGTTGTCTGCTAGCCGGGGTTGAATACCCGGACCACTTAAAATAATAAAAAACACTGGATACTGAAAGGTTATGAGTTAATGTTTGAGTTATGTACATATTCTGAATAGTTAAGGTAAGGGTTTGCAAGTGGCAGCATATACTTCAATTATCATTGCCTGTACTATAAGCAAATTATTTGTCTCTCCATGTGTTCAAACACCCATCATTTACATTTGACATTTATATAACGTTCTCTATAGCCCCTGAACGACGGTTTTGACGTCATATGTTGACTGGACGTGAAACATACACAGTGATCATGGGGGATTTGGGCCTCCTTCAGACATGTTGTTTAAAATAGACGTGTGCACAAGGCCTCAAACTGCAGCTCGTCCCTCCCACACAAACAAGTCCCTCCATCGTAACCAATGTGTTAGTAATGTGTCTCTTATTGCAGGCAGGGTATTCTCCCGGCGGCATTATAATCCCATTGATTTAGAAAGATAATAACGCCTTCACTCTGTAATATTTCTGTATATGTGTGTGTGTGTCTCTTGTTGTAGGCGCCGTACATAATGTTGCTATCCTCTACCCCTGCAGGATCCAACCCAGATTTCTGAAGGTTTCCTTGTGATGCGGCGGTGTTATTGCTCCGTGATTTTCCAGGGTCATGAAGAGATGCGTTGTGCAGGTCATGGCTAACCGCCCTGGGCTGAGGGTATGAAACCTGGTTACTGGTTTATGTCTTTCAAATGAGGACTCTGGGTGCCTAATTCCTTCATCTGGTCTCATTAACCCCTAAGATAAGTAAGGTAGACAGAGATATAAACAGCTTTGGTGTTTGTGTGAGTGAGTGCCTGGGACATAACAATCAACATGCCCTTATCATTTTTAAAACTTGTTTGTAACATCTACTTAAAATTGTAGACCTGTTTTTTTATTTTGTATCACATTTGTTATGCTTTCTAGCTTTTATTTGTTATTGTTTTACACTTGGGCAAGATCAACCATGATTACCTATAATTACTCACGATTCCCCACGATCACCCTTGATCACCCTTGATCACCCACGATCACCCACGATCACCCACAATCACCCACGATTACCCACGATCACCCATGCCAATAATCCCGTAACATGTTAATTTAATTCTGAGACACAGAGTAAAAGAAGGAGGAAAAGAGAGATCAACATATAGAGAAGACAGAGAGACAGACATATAAAGACAGAGACATACATATATAGACAGAGAGACAGATATGTATAGAGACAGAGAGACATACATGTATAGAGACAGAGAGACAGACTTGTATAGAGACAGAGAGACAGACAGGTATAGAGACAGAGACACAGACTTGTAAAGAGACAGAGAGACAGACAGGTATAAAGACAGACAGGTATGGAGACAGAGAGACCGACATGTATAGAGACAGAGAGACAGACATGTATAGAGACAGAGAGACAGACGGGTATAGGGACAGACCGGTATAGAGACAGACAGGTATAGAGACAGAGAGACAGATGGGTATGGAGACAGACGGGTATGGAGACAGACAGGTATAGAGACAGACGGGTATAGAGACAGACGGGTATAGAGACAGACGGGTATAGAGACAGACGGGTATAGAGACAGACGGGTATAGAGACAGACAGGTATAGAGACAGACAGGTAGAGACACAGACAGGTATAGAAACAGAGAGACAGACATGTATAGAGACAGAGAGATAAACGGGTATAGAGACAGAGAGCCAGACGGGTAGAGAGACAGACAAGTATAGAGACAGAGAGCCAGACGGGTATAGAGACAGACGGGTATAGAGACAGACGGGTATAGAGACAGACGGGTATAGAGACAGACGGGTATAGAGACAGACGGGTATAGAGACAGACGGGTATAGAGACAGACGGGTATAGAGACAGACGGGTATAGAGACAGACGGGTATAGAGACAGACGGGTATAGAGACAGACGGGTATAGAGACAGACAGGTATAGAACAGAGAGACAGGCATATATAGGGAGAGACAGATGTATATAGAGAGACAGACTGTACAGTAAGTACCTTTTAAGGCTGCGCAGTAGAGAAATCTTTGCAGCATGCTGTGTAATTGTCTACTTCCATGTCTATTCATTAGGTGGTGTTTGGAGATAGGGAGACAGGAGGAGTAGAAATTGAATTCCATATATTGTCCTCGCCTCCTCTAAGCTCCTTGGTACCGCTACTGTTTGCTTTAGAAAGGGGCAAAGCAAAGGGCTTAGGCTGAGCATCGCCAGGCTGCGCATGCTAACGTACAGAGCTGTACGCACGCCTTGTAGACACACAGGGAGAAACACACTCACTTAGACACTGTTTCATTACAAACTTTGCCTAACTGTGAAAAAGATGCTTAAGCCTCAGCTATTTCAGGCCTAAATCTCTCCATCGAGGGAAGCAGGAGAAGGAGAAGACTGTGTGTGGGGGGGGCGAGCAATCATCACTCTGGAGATTGAGGCCGTCACTTTTAACAATACCCCTGCCTTTTTTGTGGGAGCTATTATAGGGCAATTTCTTTATCCATCTCATTCTCTCACTCTCTTCCTCTCCACGTCTCTCCCGCTCTCTTTATTCCTCTTTCGCCTTCTCTCTTTCACAGGTCTTCTGTGTCCGTACTGCTTCTCTTTTCAAACTCTGTTATTGTCAACCTTTGTTTCTACCTTGTCTTCATTTTCCATTTCAATAATTATCACTAGTCCAGCTCTCTCTGTCTCGCCACTGAACACAAGTATACTTCAACTTGTTTGTTTATTCATGAATGTTTCGATCTTAAGGGCCTGGGTGTGTGTGTACACTGTTGGGTGGGGGCCTGATAGGGTAGTCCTTTCTCCACTACCTCAGCTTTAATAGACTGACGGTTGGGTTTCCTCCTGCAGCTTTTAACTAATGGTACCATAGAAGTGAGGCTTTCCATCTGCCCGGTCTCTTTCTCCCCTCGTCCCTTGCGTGCTCTCTTGACATTTTTTATTTCAATTCAATTTAAATAATTTTTCTGGCATGACTTTACAATGTAGATATTGCCAAAGCATACCTTAGAAATGGCTCTTCGGTGTTCATTTGAAATCTAACATAAAAGTATAGCTCATGCAGGTTGTCAATAGAGCAATCAGTAGAAGAAAACATTGCAATACGGTTTGGTCTGTTACTTAAGATACTGTTCCTAATCTTTCTCGTCTCGTCTTACTTCCTTAAAATAATGGATAATTATTATTGTGGTGTTTGACACTGTGATTCTAATACTCTTGAATCTTCCGTAATATCCCTTACCCTTCTCTGTTTTCCTGTGTCTACCTTTCTCAGTGGAAAGGCTTTGCTCATTGAGCCTGTAATTTGTTTCTATGTTTTGGCCACTTGTATGTATAGGTCTTGAGGCTCCAATGTGTATGGTAGAACCGGAATGTAATCTCAGACCCAAGAACCAGTTGGATGAAGGGACTATAGCCTCGAACTGTTCAAGAACGTTCATAGTTCCTGTGTGGTTCCTCTTGGGGAAAAAGTTGCGACAGCATCCAGCTTTGGGGTGTCGAGTAATTCACAACTCTAGTTCTCGTGCCTCCTGGCCTGGAGTTGACATTCATAGGAGGTGTAAAGATAACTAGGAATAGGAGGTGTAAAGATAACTAGGAATAAGAGGTGTAAAGATAACTAGGAATAAGAGGTGTAAAGAAACTAGGAATAGGAGGTGTAAAGACAACTAGGAATAAGAGGTGTAAAGATAACTAGGAATAGGAGGTGTAAAGATAACTAGGAATAGGAGGTGTAAAGATAACTAGGAATAGGAGGTGTAAAGATAACTAGGAATAAGAGGTGTAAAGATAACTAGGAATAAGAGGTGTAAAGATAACTAGGAATAAGAGGTGTAAAGATAACTAGGAATAGGAGGTGTAAAGACAACTAGGAATAAGAGGTGTAAAGATAACTAGGAATAGGAGGTGTAAAGATAACTAGGAATAGGAGGTGTAAAGATAACTAGGAATAAGAGGTGTAAAGATAACTAGGAATAAGAGGTGTAAAGATAACTAGGAATAAGAGGTGTAAAGATAACTAGGAATAAGAGGTGTAAAGATAACTAGGAATAAGAGGTGTAAAGATAACTAGGAATAAGAGGTGGGTATTTGGAGCAGTGTCAGACAGTGTTTTATAGTGTGTCCCATGTGTTCTATAGTTAGCTTCATCTCCCTGACGTGTGAAAGGCTCTGTTTGGTAAATGCATCTTCCTCTCTCTCGCTCTGTCAATTTAAAGATGCTTTATTGACATGGGAAATGTGTTTACATTGCTAATGTAATTGGTGGGGAAAAAAACCAATGAAACAAAAATGAACGGTCCGTAATGAGGCAAGCAGCCAGGCGTTAACCGTAACTAAACCTGCTCAAGACGTTTAAAGAAAGATTCAGTGTCATAGTCTGTTGAGACGACTTGCAAACAGTAGAGATGGATTATAACAGCTAGTAGGTTGATACATATTGATAACATTTGCGTTGAGTTCTTTTAGTTCTTCCTGTCAACGAATCACACTTTTAGGTGCTGTGGTTGCAAGACACACTGTCATATTTCAACAGACATGGGAGTTTTCCCGAAATATGTTTTTCTTAGAATTCTTTGTGGGTTTGTATAATTTGAGGGAAAAGTACCTCTTATGGTCATTCGTTTAGCAGATACCGTTCAAGTTTTCTTTCCATTTGTGGAAGAATGCTTTCTGCGTATCACAGATACTTGTCCAAACAGACCCAAGTTTTCTCTCCGGTGGGGCAAGTTACATGCCGGAAATCTTTGAAAGACTTTAGCCGGTATAAATGATCCTTGCTACCCTGACTATGGACCCGACTCCTTGGTAAAAAAACCCAGAATGTTTTCATAATCTGATACAGTTATATTTGCTGCGTGTGGATTTTGTGACTTGATTGGCAGACCTCTGATATTCTGAATGTGTGTGGGCTTTGCTAGTCTGAAGAATGACCCCCCTACTTCATAGTGTCACGGTTACCTGAGAAATGTTATTAGTAGCTGTGGAGAATTGGGGTGGGGGGGTGTGAAATGGTTTCTGGCACAATTTATTTTTTTAGGAGGTGCCTATAGATTTTGGATGGATATGTGGACTATCAAAGAAGAAGACCTTGTTAATAGTATCTTACGTGAACTTAATATCACGCATGAATGGTTTTCACTTTGTAAACCACAAACGCTGTCCTCCGATGAGAATGGTGGCTCGTCAAGTGATGTTCTTTTAAAAGTTCCTCAGAAGTGTTATTCACCACCACTGTTCTAATACATGCAAGGTCACATTGTGTGTGTGGGTGAATGTGAGTAAGTTCACAATGTGTTTATCACCTACTGGCTATTCATAATTCTCTCTGTTGTCTTTGACCTCTGACCTTTTGTTTCATACTCTGTGGTTGTCATGGTTTCTCTACCTGATAAAAGGTCACTAACAATTTCATAATCACAGTATGTTTGTACAAAGGGATTCACACTAATTTGAACAAAGCCCACTCTGGCTAGAGGTTTTTGTGGTTTGGTAAAACACAAACGTCCATGTTTCGTCCCTTGGCATTTCTCAACTGAATATTAACGCACTCAAATGTGCTCATCTCTCTGCTTTTAGAGGTACAGTTACTGTGAAAAAGTTAGTACCCCCCTTTGAATGTCTTTTTATTTAACATATTGGAACACATGGGTATTTCATCTTTCTCTAAATCCCAGCCATCAATAACATGGATAACCCCTCCCACTCCATTTAACAGGCTGAGACAGTTATGAGAAAATGTTACATTACTTATTTCAGTGTTGAAGCCAGGGTTCTACTTATTTCTTCTACAGTGTGAAATTGCCTTTCTGTGGATTTTTGTATAATTTGTTAGTGTATTTTGTCAAATTAGGCTACCTTCTTTCAGTAGTGTTTCATATCCATGTTTCCATGTATGCGGAATAAACACTTTCCCAGGGCTGTGCTTTCTCTTTCACGTGACTGTGCAACACAACAGCTGAAATATGTACCAGCTGCGAATATGTATCAGATGCATATCCAAGCATATTTTATTCTTACCTGACATAGCTGGGGCAGTTAGCATAGCGGTTAGAGGATCTAACCTATAACCAAATGGTTAATATGCACTGTGTATGCTCACCACTCAGAATGGTACATCAAATTGGAGGTCCTCAAAATTTTGTATGAAACTTTACAAGTGAGATTTTGTTTCTTATCTCTTTAGCTGTACTGGTAGGAGGTGGACAGCTATGTAATAGCCAGATGGCTAATGCCCCAGCATAGCGGTTTATAGAAAAACCTACGCTTGTTGTAGTTCAGTTCGTAGCTTTTTTTAATTAGAAATATGAGTGGTGTAGGAGACCTAGCTACCTGTTCCGCTCTTGTCATTGTGATTGATGTTACCTCTTTTCATCCTGTCCCACTTGTCAATTGATTGTAGTCATTAGTCAATGGATTATGGTCATTGGATAATGGTCAATGGATTCTGATCATAGTACTCAATGGATTATGGTCATTGGATACTGATCATAGTAGTCAATGGATTATGGTCATTGGATTCTGATCATAGTAGACAATGGATTATGGTCATTGGATTATGGTCAATAGATTATGGTCATTGCAGTCATTTGATTATGGTCAATGGACTATGATCATTGTGGTCAATGGATTATGGTAATTGCAGTCATTGGATTATGGTCAATGGTTTATGATCATAGTAGTCAATAGATTATGGTAATTGCAGTCATTGGATTATGATCAATGGACTATGTTCATAGTAGTCAATGGATTATGGTAATTGTTGTCTTTGGTCCATGGATTATGATCATAATAGTCAATGGATTTAAATCATTGTAGTTTTGGTCAAAAGATTATGTTATTTATAAATTATTGCTAGGTTTTCTACTCAGACTGACTAATTAACCGACACTGAGGCTAATCGCTTGGCAGTTTCTGATTGTTAGTTCTTCAGCAGTCAGTTTTGGCATCTTTTCATTGTGGCATGTTCCAGCTGCAATCATGTCTGAGTGCCTCAGAATCACAGTACCAGCCAGTGTCACAGTGCAGGGCCTATTATAGCACTTCATCTGATCAATAGAGACGGACAATATCAGCCTATTTAACTTACACCCTCTTTGTGTGTGTGTAGAGTACAATGCCTCAGCATTAAATATATGGCACACATAGTATTAGTGTGGTGCTACTAGTGTTTGGCTGGATGAGGTTTAGAGGAATGATCAGGTAGAAGATGGGCACTCGACAGCAGTTCTGAGTCCTGCCCTCCAGCCCTGCAGTACCCCAGTCCCCGCAGTACCCCAGGCCCCGCAGTACCCCAGGCCC
>JACXGK010015257.1:0-10623 GCA_016801125.1 Novumbra hubbsi | reverse complement strand
GGACTGAGACAGGGACAGAGAGACTGAGACAGGGACAGAGAGACTGAGACAGGGACTGAGACAGGGACTGAGAGACTGAGACAGGGACTCAGACAGGGACTGAGAGACTGAGACAGGGACTGAGACAGGGACAGAGAGACTGAGACAAAGATCACTCTGACCTTCTTCCGTCCAGCCAAGAGAAGCTTGGTGTATCCCTGCATGACCTTCTCTGTGGTATCAACTGTAGAAATGCTAGTGGCGGTTCCTGTCAGCAGGTCTGCTCCATCAAAGGTGTCTGTCTCAGGACTGGGGCCTTCGCTCAGATCTATGATTTTAACAAAGCAACATGTCCAATAAGAGTAAAGAAATAGTTTTTCTCAGTGTGTGTGCAGTGTCTTTTACCTATTAGGGTAGCGGCCTCAGGTCCTTCAGAGCTGCCTGGACCACCATGGCCTTGAGAGGTTTTCATGAGTAACTCAGCAATGTCGGAACCAACGATACGCTGCTTGAATCCAATGACAGGTGAATATTGAAATAAGAAAGCGGCTGGGCGCAGTGTCACACAAATAATGCAGTTTCTCTAAATAAGACAATGGGGTTTCACCCTAACATTTGTTAGGAGTGAAGTTTGAAGAGATCCAAACCTACCCCATTCTGTCTGCAAAGCAGTACCAGTACGTTCCAGAGGAGGGCGGCAGAGCTCTTGTCTTGAAGCTTTTCATCTTTCATGCAGGCTTCTGCCCTCTGGAGGGCAAAGGAGATCACATCTACCTTGTGTAGATCTTCCCTTTGAAGGAGGAAAAAAAAGTATACTTGCAAGTAATAATGCTGTTCATGACAGAAACTGTATTGTGTTCACTAGAAACTGTATAGTGATTTGTGGGAAAACTAAACAAATACATCTATTGTTTGAAGTAGTTGTGTGCTCAAAAACCCATCCCAGTAAATGTTCACATACTAAGTAGTTAGTAAGTGAAAATTACAATTTTCAAAGCATGGAAAATGATTTAGACGGTGTAAAATACCTAGCCAGCGGCCCTGGAAACTGTCTCATATCCTGCTGGTCCTGTGTTTCCCCCAGAATAATCTGAAGATAGACAGTCCATAACACATTAACAGAATTGACTCACACCCAGGCCAGGCATTGACTGAATGGTTCCTTCAAAAACAGAAGCTAATCAACACGTAGCCCTCCCTTGATATCTTCTATGTTGAATATAATTCATAATATGTACCCTATAACCTGCTAATCCAACACACCTGCCTTGCAGATTACTTAGACAGATTATCCTAGCATACTTTAAAAGCGTTCTATCCTAATGCAGTACCTCGAGACTGTGTACTTCCACCTTCGCTGAGTTCCCCTGAATGGCAGGACCTGGTCTGACCCAGATCAACTGTCCGGCAGGACCAAAGCTGACCACAGCATGCGGCAAAGAGTATTTCAGGGGCGTAGTTGCCTGGGGAACTGATGCAGGCTCTAGGAGAGAATCACATGCATTCATATTAGCACCTCCATGTAGGATATTTAATGTTATGAATAATCAGTAGATTCTAATGTATGTAAGCACTGTTGCAAAAAGAGAGACTTTGTGTATCTAGGTGAGACATAATGTAGCTCAATGCTTGCCTGTGTCTGCTACGATCCAGGTGGGTTTTGATGTGGGGTCATTCAGTTCCTCATCATTCATGTACTGGCTTAGCTCGTAGCTACTTGAGGACTGGCCTGAGGCCTTGGAATGGGCTAAAGCTCCAGGGTCATAACAGGGGCCCTGAAAGACAAGGCCATTTAGTAGAGATGAAGAATAACATATAACCAAATTCCAGAAGTAATTAAATAGTGAGTGTGCAGTGACAGATCTGTATATTTGTCATAAAGAGTTTACGTTTACTTCTGTACCAACCTCTCCATTCTCTGCGAAATATTCTTGATCATAGCCTCCGAGGTCAAGC
Organism: Novumbra hubbsi; assembly: GCA_016801125.1. NCBI lineage: Eukaryota > Metazoa > Chordata > Actinopteri > Esociformes > Umbridae > Novumbra > Novumbra hubbsi. The sequence continues at coordinate 8,688 of JACXGK010015257.1, read as the reverse complement.
TGAGAACTGTGCCTTCGTTGGTCATACCTGGAAACAAAATAGAGTTGCATTCCCACCATTGAATTAAAGTAACCGCAGAAACCTTATACCCATCTAACCTGTGTTGCTCAGGATAGCCCCTCCCCCTCTGATCCTGCTGGTATACGTTTTCCCGATACTGATCCGATCCCCGCTGATCGTGGGAAGCCCATTGACCTGAATCTGAATCATATGAAGACAGAGAACATTAAATGAATCACACCCTTGTTTGCAGATAATGCACCTATTATTTAGCTACACATGAATTGCCTTCGTACTGTGGTGCATATACTGTGTTTGCGAATCGTTTCTAGTGGTTGGATATTTTTAGAACTCTTGTAATGGCTTCAGTTGCATATTATAGAAAGATAGTAGCTCAGTACCCGGGTGTCCGTAATAACCTCTGTAATAGCCCTGGTCATAGTAGCTGTAGTCTAGGCTGTAGTCCCAGTAGCCTTGGGGCGGGTACTCATATGCCTGCCTGAAAGTATGATCCAATTGAGATATTGCAGATTTATATCTGATCATATTTAATGAATTAATTGAACTGTATCCTATGGTTCAAACGATACATGGCATTACATATACAGATTCAGAGGTAACTTCGGGCATAGATTTAGATAACCTTGATTGGGGTCGGGACTGCAGTGTCTCTGGTCTGCTGTGGCCCATTGCAGAGCGGGGTTGGTCATAAGCCCTTCTAGAGTGGGGGGTGCTGGAGCAGCTGGGGCTAAACTCCGGAGGTGGTCTTAGGGGTAATGCACTGGTGGGGTACGCCCTGTTCCTAGGGTCTGGACTGGACCCAACCTGGGACCACTGCCTCTCCCCAGGGTTAGGTGGTGGTGGAGGATGCCCAGAGCTAGTGCCCCTATGATGCCCAGAGCTAGTGCCCCTGTGGTAGTCCTCCCTTTCTCTGGGTCTCTGGGGGTGGGGTCCAGGCCCTGGTCCCTGGTGAGAGTAAGGAGGTCTGTGGTAGTCCTGCCTTTCTCTGGGTCTCTGGGGGTGGGGTCCAGGCCCTGGTCCCTGGTGAGAGTAAGGAGGTCTGTGGTAGTCCTGCCTTTCTCTGGGTCTCTGGGGGTGGGGTCCAGGCCCTGGTCCCTGGTGAGAGTAAGGAGGTCTGTGGTAGTCCTGCCTTTCTCTGGGTCTCTGGGGGTGGGGTCCAGGGCCTGGTGAGGTAAGCCATTGGTGCCCAGCAGCGTCCATAATGACCACGCTTTATGGTCAGAGGAATAGAGCACTTCAGTACCTATAACAGAACAATTTGAATCACTTCTCGGGAAATGCACTTTAAAGTAGGTTGTAAAAAGAAAGGGCATGCTCTCTGTAGATGTCTAAAATGTCTATGTCATACAAAGCAAATTAAAAAAGGGGACTGAAATGTAGACATTATAAACAAAGTTAACATATTTAATGAAATAAACATCAAATGCATTTATAAAAGATTAGGCTAAGAGATGAGAATACATTTCCATCATATGTTTGCATACTTAATATCATATATAATATCACTTGAAACTTGCTATATAGTTGTTATTATACAAAAGTCCATTACTAACTATGCAGTACATCTCCATAGGTTCAACAAAACAAACGGCCAATTATATTTGAAGTTAAAATTTCAGTTTAAACTTACAGTTCACATCTGTTCATAGTTCCCAGCCATCCTGTCGCAGTCAAAGTTCAGTTGCCACATCACTTTACAGTAGATGAAAAAACCCAACATCAACTGAGCCGACCTGATACTGATTGGTAAAGCTCTCTTTACAAAGTCCAACAGTCCAAACAACCACATAAATGGAACATGACGTAGGCAAACTATATTTGCTGGAATCAGGGTGAAACTGCTCTTGACAGCGTTGCGCACACAAAGGCTAAACTGGCGTTTTAGATTGTTCTGCTGTTTTAGATTGTTTTTAAACACCTAAATACTTCCTAATGCAATTTCTCATTTGTGGTCACAATGAAATCAACCATTGTTTATCCAATTCTTAGCTAACTTTGGAAAAATATTGACAGTAGAACAGCTAGCCTATAATTAAGACTACTTTATTAAGAGATTACTTTAAATTACTTACTGCAATTCTCTAAAGTCAGTAACTTTGCGATATGTTTTGTCTATGAGCAATAACCTTTTCCAGTCTCTTTTGTTTATTTCATGAGGACTGTCAGAGCATGCCACGTTTCGCGGAACACTAAGAATCTATAGCCTAATGGAAAAAACGGCACTGCTGCATACCATTCAGCCGGGCTGGTCTCCCCAGTCCTCCATATTGGGAAGGGAATCGCTGTCATAGATCAGAGAACATCAAGATCCATAAGGGGGAAAATAAAATCTGAACGTTCAGATGTGTTCAGCTACATTCTCCGATAATGTGGATGTTCTTTTCTTTTTTTAACTGCAGGAAACCACACTGAACAGGGGGAACTTGGTAAAACAACTGATGCTCTGGGACAGATATTAAATTGTAATTACATATGTTTATGCAGCAATTGCCAAAAATATACATGCAGCCGAATAGAATGACAAGATTTATACATTTTTGGTTGGCTTATCTAATAAAATATGTTTTAAATATTTACAAGACATATCTCAGGCTTCCTTAATCATCTCTGTTGACATCTCAATAATGATTATATCAAACATGTATTACATAAAACGTTCCAGAATTAGGGGTATAACAGTATTTATAGATTTTTATGATACAAAATGCAACTCGTGCACTATTCCGCGCAATATCAAATGTTCACTAGCCTACCTTCCAAAACACTTAAGACAGGGAGACCTTGATATTTTCACACTTCAACCACCAGTTGTCGCTGTATACCGTGCTTGGTTCAGAGTTGGCGGAGTGCTGCCGGGGTGCCGCTCATTCCCAAGAAACGTGGGTGAAACGGCATTTGACCAATGATATTGGATATGCAAATATGAGGCGCTCACACTCCAACCTTTACAGTAAACTCTAGAGAACCGGGAGAGGAAGAGTCAGAAACGTTCAGTGCGAGACCGGGCATTCAGTTGTGGAGGTAAATCTGACTAAAGACAAGACGTGGACGTTGTTATTTTAACGTGGATATTTTTCAAATGTGCAATATGACTTTTGAGGATGCCACTGGAGAAAGCTCTACAGAAAGGTAAGATTTTTTTTTTTTAATTAGCACTACTTGGCATTGACTATGTCAAGTTCGTATTCAATAACGACAGATTTGGTTGCACAACTTGCCCGAGCATGTCCAAGCTAACTAGTTAGCTAGTTAAAATGTACAGTAGCGTTTGTATAATGCTGTATAGACTGAAACATTTTGTACAGTATTTCTTTTATTTTAAGACAAATATATTTGTGGGTCACGTTATGCATATATATTGTTTTGCACCCTCAGGATGGATTCAGTGGCTACAGCATTAGAGGAGGTGCTCAGTTCTGCGTTGCCTCAGGGTTGCATCACGGTCGGAGTCTACGAGGCAGCCAAATCACTCAATGTGTAAGTGAAGCACTTTGTGAGGCATAATAGATGAACATACATCGTAGAACTTCACTACCTAATAATAGATGCATTGAAGAACAAACACGAGTAAATTAAGCACCTAGGTTTTCTGTCGATTATTTTAACCGCATTTAACAGAATAGGAAGACGATCAATAAATGATTGCGCGTGGATACGTTGTTAGATAACTTTATCATCATTCAACTCGTCAGGGACCCGGATAATGTGGTGCTGTGTCTCCTGGCTACGGATGAGGAGCAGGTCGAGGACGTGGCTCTCCAGATCCACTTCACCCTGATTCAGGCATTCTGCTGTGAGAACGACATCAACATCCTGCGGGTCAACAACACAAGGCGCCTCGCGGAGATACTCGGGGGAGTGAAGCCAGGCGGAGAGCCCATGGACCTGCACTGTGTACTAGTCACTGTACGTGTCACTGCGTTACATATACTTTCAAACCCATGTCTTTCCAGCACTAAACATGCCTAGACTTGGGTCAATTACAAAGGGTCTCTGCCGGTTCGGCACTTTTTTTTATTAGGACTGCCTGAAGCTTTTATACAGGCATGGGTTATATTTCATTTTTCATGGATGGTAAAAATATGCCCGTCCAAAGCTTTAAATACAGAATGAAAGGCAGTGCGAACACTTGATCTGAACAGTCACCACATCTGGCACAGTAGTTGTTATGTCTTCATCCATCGCTCAGCTCTTTGATGTGTGTTCAAGCTCACTGCAGCCACCTGATCTGCAGTGTGTCTGTGATGTGGGATTCCGAGCACTGTGACATAGCCTGCGCTTTGCGCTCGTGTGATCAGACTCCAGCTACTCGGAGGGGGACGCAACCTTAACGTCTGTGGCGAAGTTGGCAGAGCGATGTGTACTCTCAACTGCGCTTTTCCCTGTACTTTTTCAAACAAGCATTCCAGGAAATGAAACATAGGGCGCGGATGAGGATGAATGACGGCACATTTACAGAGAGATTCTTAAAATGCTGAAGCGCGCTTGCAGACATGTAAACTGATTGTAGTTGTTCTAAAAGAACGGTTTGTCCCCCACACATTGAAACCACAGCAGAGGTCTAGGTGTGTGGCGTTGGGCTTGTGCAGTTCTAGTAACCACAGTTACAGAGAACTGTCAGGCCTGAGCAACTCAGTTTCCCCTAAGTACCTTGAGGTCGTTGCTGTAAATAAGAGTGTTCACGGTCAACTTGTTTAAACGTAGAACGCAGCCTTAGTCTAACTGTTTGTGCTCTCCTCTGTTCACCGCAGAACCCACAGTCCACCACGTGGAAGGACCCGGCCCTGAGCAAAGTCACCCGCTTCTGCAGAGACAGTCGAATCCTGGACCAGTGGGTCCCCTTCATCAACCTGCCCGACCGATGACCGGCACGTAGCCAAGTCGTGCGCTTTTTACAGAAACACAGCGCGCTGCACTCGATCTGTGGACGGGCGCCTCACCGCACAAACCGGATTTCACCGAAGGACCGAGACTGGGGGCTGTGGGATGACGAGGAGAGCTCCAACTCCCAACAAAACCTGCAGGATCAGTGTGTATTTTACACCGAGGCTTTCAGTGGAGGAAGAGTGACTCAGCACACTGCAAGGTCACAGTGCCGTGACTGTAAGGCAGAGGTACCGGTTGGTGGTTTGTAGGAGGGTGTCTTGGTGCTGCTGGGAAGAACGTCATTACAGGAAGCTGAGTCACGTGCCTGGAGCAGAAACATGTGGTTGGCAGAGATCAGCGGCAGAGGTCTGGATTCTACTGGAGGCTCAGAGGACTGACTCCTAAGGACTGGACTATACTAAACTGGACTTAATCGTACTACTTCATCAAAATTGAGTTGTCTGGACTATTGTGGGAGGAATGGTTGGGTAATGCCTTTAGGAAGTTGACCAACTTCTTATGTGGATATCATCACAACTGTAACTTAATATTATCCTGAATATTGGAGGAAATGTGAATGAAAATGTTGTTTAGGTCATTGTCAAGGACAATCCGATTCATTGACTCGAACAACTTTTGTTTCTGAATAACTCATATGTTTTAGTTAATTTAATTAATTGAATCTGTTGCAATTTTTTGCAATGTTTTTCAGCAGTTGCCTTTGTAGAGAAATAAACAGAACTGAACACCAAATGTCATCCCTTTGCATGTTTGTATAGAAGTGAGTTATGGGTATGTAGAATTCCCCAGATTTCCAGGTCACCTGTAAATGTTGCCCTTCCAGGCAGACCAGCACTATAAAAGCAGTGCAAAACCAGACTGGAACAAGGATTCAGTTTGCATTAATATTGTTCAAAGAGGCGTTTCCCTGAGTAGACCAGATCATTTGGCACCAGTGCAGTTGCAGTACACATTGTCCTTTCACTTTGATGGTGTTTTTTTCCTCTCAGCTGGGGGTGTTCCCCAACAGGCCTCTGTCAAGGGAGTGACATGGGGAGGCAACACTGCAGTAGCTTAGCTTCTATTACGGAAAATGCTTCAACAATGCATCAGTCCGCTGACACCAGATGCTCATGGACAACTCCTGCAACAACAGGTCCGCCCTGGCATTTACATAAACTAAAAATAGGATCACCCATCACACAAAAAAGGATGGGATTACACCGTCAATATACAGTACTTGTTATTTCCTTCTGTTGCGTTTCAGTAAGTGTGTGTGTGTGTTCACCCATGACCGCCCTGGCTGCCACGTTCCCTTTGTTCAAACAGCAAGGGAAAACAACAGCCCCCTGACTGGGCAAAACAGCCAGAGAGGAAAGAAAAGACCTCACATCGACCAGAAAACTCAGAAACCCCCAGAAGTGAACGTGTGTGAGGGAAACAAAGGCCCCTAAAGAGCTTCTGATGAAACAATGTGTGTGACTTTGAGTCGGGGCTCATTGAACACCCTCACCGTGACTTTATATTGGCTATAAACCGACGCCGTGAACAGAGGTGGTGCTGCCACACAATGACGCGCTGACAGGATAATAGCGCCACTAATTAGAGGGTAACCGACGCGGACCTAGTTGTGAACTCTCTGGGCAAGACGGTGAGGCTGCACGAGCAGGGGAGCTGTGGGGGAGAGAGGAGCGGACCGCCACGCAGGTGTCACCTGGCGGGAGTCACAACAGATGGAGAATGTAGAGGAGGCTGGAGGACTGTCTCGCTTGCCGTCCGTGGAAGAGAAGGCTGAGTGTTTTTATATAATGCTCCTCTGGGGTGCTTACTGCCAGCTCTAGTGGTTTTAGAGGAGCTCAGGAAACAGCCTGGTTATGAAAGCTGCAAAGTTAAATGCAAATCAGAAACTGGAATTTAGCAGTGATTTCGCTGAACAGTCTGTTGCTTTTTTTTATACCGATGAGCCCTGTATGGAGGTCCTGCAGGTTGTCCCCATGGATCTGTACGTGGCGATACCGGCCTAAAGGATCTCCTGAAGATTGTAATCTCTGCAGATATGCACTGGTGGGATAGGGGTCTGGTGAAATATGAAAGGGGGAAGGGTAAACAAAGACATCTTTCCCAAGAGAAAGGGGTAATATGATAGTGTTTGAAAAAGCGCCAATGCAAGGCATGAGTGTTCCTCTAAACGGCCACATCTAATCATCATTGGACTGAACAAATGCTCTCCCAACCCACGCCCTCAACATCGGCCTGATCCAAGCCTTTCTGTCCAGCTGACTGACAACACAACCACGGAGAATCACACGTCTACAATGTGTCATCTAGTATCACAGTGGAACATGGCCGGTGCATCAGTGAGACAACCAATGGAGGAAGACCGGTTTACTGCCTGTAACATGAAACCTGCCAACCCTGAGACACACAGGAACCGAGAGGGAGGGATTTAGGGAGGGGGGGGGGGACATTTATAAACCCTCAAAAACAATTAAAATAATATATTTAAAGACATTTATTAAAACATCGATAAAATAAAATGTCAAATTGGGAATACAATGTTACAATACATGAACAATGTACAAATCTCCACGCCAGTTAGTACAAAACTCAAAACGGATTACTAAAAGGGTAAAGGTTTCCCAACTAAGCACATGGTGCAGGTATAACACAAAATCATCAGTGATCTGGGTAGACATTTGCGATACATGGGCAATATAAAGTCCTTGCCTTTTACATGCTCACAATAATTTTGCGCTACTTATCTGCTCATTTGTTAAAATACATATTACTTCATCTGACTGCTCATAATTAACAATCATTGTATCTATTAAGTAAATCTGATAAGTACATCCGATAAGTAAATCTGATATAAATCTGATAAGCACTCTAATTTTACCCAAAGTCCAAGCAGTTTTAAATGGGATCCCAGTAGGAATCCAACGCACAACTTTGAAGTTGCTGCGCAACACAGAACCAAGGGAAAGAGCAACAACACAATGCTGTAACATACACTACAGGCTGATTAAGCCTAGCCCTGTAATAAACAGAAATCTAGCTCAACGGAGGATCCCTACTGAGCTAGATTTGTTAGTCCAAGGTGAGGCATAATCTGTTTTCATGAAACCGGCTCCACATGATAACAATACAACCATCCGTTCCAAATGGGCATGTCCCTATCCTTTGGGCCTGGGTATGGAATAACATACAGGTTTTTAAAACAAAGGGAAAGCACAATTCCAACATTTGCTCTGTAGTCCATGATGCTTAAATGTTGTGTTTCGTTTATTTGTTTAATTTTATTATACTACACCGAGCCAAATGTGGCAGCAGTAAAAGAAACACTTATGAACAGGGTCTCCACATCTGGGTCAGGGTAATGGAAGCTATGTTAAACTGAAAACAGCACGCTTCTGGTTTCTGTCGACCCCTAAAATGTAAGTACTTTGCAGTACATAAGTATTTGGACAATGACACGTTTTGTTGTCTTGGCTATGTACTCCAGCACTTTAGATTGAATGATACAAGGAAGATGGGGTTAAAGATCAAACTCAGCTTTAATTAGTTACAAATGTTGTCACCTTTAAAGTAGCAATCAGCTCTTCAAGGTGCAAAAACACTAGTAATCCTCAAAAACTGAAAAAAACGAATGACCAAAATAATTTTAAAAAGTGCCTTCAGATTCCTGGAAGTACTCTGGATCCTATTAAGGCAAGAACAGAAATTCCTCAAATCAGAAGATCGATCAAGTACAAACCTGGCAGAGCATCACCAGGGAAGATACCCAGTACAGACCTGGCAGAG
>JACXGK010015256.1:0-10623 GCA_016801125.1 Novumbra hubbsi | reverse complement strand
GCCCAAGCCACAACACTACCTCCTGGATCATGGGCACTCCCAGTTCCAGATGCAACCATACATGCCCAAGCCACAACACTACCTCCTGGATCATGGGCACTCCCAGTTCCAGATGCAACCATACATGCCCAAGCCACAACACTACCTCCTGGATCATGGGCACTCCCAGTTCCAGATGCAACCATACATGCCCAAGCCATAACACTACCCCATTCTTTCTCTACACCTTCCTCTTTCTATCACTCTGGTAAAGGCTAAGTTTCATCCCACCTGCCCATTTGATTCCAACAATTTTTTTTTACATCATTTTAAGCTAAATGTAACTTGGTCATTAGTTTATTGTCTTGTTGGGTCCAATTCTGCTGGTGTATTCTGCTGCACATGGCATATGTTTTTTAAAGCCTCCTATTCCACATATGGTGAACATGTGTTAGGTTCTTCAGTCTGTCTCTAGTGGACGTTCTCATATTTGTAAAATCTATAAATAAAATCACAATTAAACTATCTCAGTAAGCCATAAAGTTTCATGATTTGATGACATGGGGCACAAATCATTGCACACATGACATTGTCCTCCATTGAGGGGAACACGTTTTGGCTTGATAGCCCCACATTTACCAACAGTGCACAGAAATCCCAGAATGCATCTTGAATGTAACAGTTGTTTTCAGCGCATAATGTTTTGGACATTTATTCTGATATAATCTGCCTAATGATGGCCAATCTTGACTTGCATTGACAGTTATTTAGTCTTCAACTTGTCAGACAACATCAACCCACTCCAAATGTTAATGCAAGGCCTAGAACCAATACCAGACTATGATAGTGTTCTTGGGCATGCAAGGACAACGCAAACAAACATGGTATTCCCCAAAAACGTCTACATTGAATTTAGCCCTTGCTGCTATAGAAACATTTTATAAAACTACCATCATTCAGTCAAGCTTTATTTGTAGCATGTCATACACAGACCCAAAACAGTACACTTAAAAGTAAACCTTGACATAAAAAAAAGTATGCAGGATGTATAATCAATTCACTCAGCACAATCCAGTCGATCAGCAAATAACATATTTTTGGAAAACTTTACACCCAGAAAATAAATGATTGTTGCTAATAGGACGGACAAAACCTCCATCACATCCTGGTCTCCTCCCCACTCCCTAGACTGTTGCCCAGAGTACACGGAAGAAACAACATGTTTTCCCTAAGCTTTTTTTTATTTTTTATTTTTTTTAAAGGGAGCAGATAGAAGGCCTAAGTCGCAAGCTACATTGACATGATTGCTAATGGCTATAAATGGCTATTAATAGCTACTTTAGCACATTCTCTAATTATGATTTGCATGTCAAGTTTAAACGTAAATGAGTTAAAAGCTTTTGGTCAAAAAACGTCGCTAACTACAAAAGCCAGTTGGCACTTTACCCAGCTAGCATCAGGAAAAGCAGTGACCCAAGAATGGTAGGAGGAAATGGATTAAGTATTTACATTAAGGTAAATACGAGTGTTTACCTCAAACAGATGTGTGCCAAGTTGAACAAGCAGTGTGATAAAAAGCAGAGTGAACAAATGCTCATTGGACAACACGCTTCGATGTTCCACTCTCTACCACCAATTAATAAAGAATGTAATTATTAAAGTCAAGTAGGATATTAACCATTTACACCAAACATTGTCAAAACAGTAGTCTGCAGTGGTTGTAATTTTCCTCTAACATGACTGACTGTTGTCCTTACTCCATTTTAGAAATCACAAAAAACCCAGGGTTCTAAAGGGATTGGTATTCTTAGTAACATAACCACCACCCACTAGTGCTTTGTTCCTTCCGGTCTGTTAAGAGTCAGGGATTCTTGGGAACATGTTACACGTCAACTGTTTGGACTATATTTGTCTGTGTACTTTATTGTTGTACTCTCTGAGGTCTCTGCATTACCTGGGAAAACGACATGGTAAAATTATAATACAATAATTTTACCAGTTACTGCATATTATGCTATTATGTTGTGAAGGTTGTAAAATAAAATATTGAAGTAAAATGGAGATGGTTTAAGCAACAATCAAGTTGTTATTAATGTGGCCGTGGTGTTAGCCAAAGTGGAAAATGTTATGCCACTTCATACAGAAAATAAATATATATTTAATACTAACAACACAATTTTTTATACATGTTAGCATGCGAAATGCAATTACAAATGCATACATTTGGAAATGTATTTGGATAATTGTTTTATATTTCACATGCATTTATATTTTGGTATATTTATATATATTTTGGGAATGTAGTCCAGTGCAGGAGTGACAGTTCAGTTGTCACAGAAAATCTATTTCAAAGTTGAGGACTTGACAACGTGGAGCATGTGATTGACGTGTGACCTAAGCAACGTGGTCAAGCAAGAGTGGGAGTATGGGACAGGTTTGAGTCTAAAGTTCACACTGAGGCAAGTTATATTGTAGAGCAGAACACTTAACAAACTCCCTCTAAAAGTACCATATTACCATTAGATTCACAAGTTGAATGTAGAAGCGGTAGGTCTTTCTGCAGAAACAAGCTTGTCAGCTGACTTCTGGGAAACTGTTGCTTTTTTAAGCAGAAGGGGCGTAACATTAGACGCTGTTGCTACGGGGAAGTGGGAAAACATTCAGCCAATTGTCAACTTTGAATTGAATACGGCTTTTTCTCTTTGTATTTAGTTACATGAACTTGCAAATAGGCTTAACCTCAAACGCGTTGATGTGCAAAAGCGTAATATTGAGGATCTTTAGTGCATTAAAAATGAATTGTTTGAAACAAATTAAACTTTTGCCTTTTGTGGTTTTGGTTGCTGTGTGGTCTTTTGAGGAAGCAGAAAAACAGCAGATATCCTAAATATTCAATAATCACTATTTATTGAGGTTAAAGAAGTCTACATAAGAAGGGGAAGACATAATGAAGCTTGTACAAGATTTGATAAATTTTTCTTCCCTCAAACGAATTCAGCTTTTAACATCTCAAATAAAACATATGCTTCCCTTAACTAACTACTGGCTGAATAGGAGAACCCCACACATACCAGTAGTTCCCACCCGAGTTAAAGGTAGCGCTGGTGGCTAGTTGTACATGTGTGAACAGGCAGACAAGACAACAGAAACGTAGACAAAGCATAACCACTGAGGTATGTGTGATGTTAAACCTATCTGGTACACTCCCATTCCCTTGTGCAACCTTCACATTGAGCTTGGTCACTCTGAGTAGGCCATTTATGGGAACTAATCTTTACCGTAAAGTTGTAAAATTCAGAGAGAGATGTGATGTGACATATCTGGCCATGGACTATGCAGTTGCCTCAGCTCAGACCCCTGCGTAGTTTGTGCATGGAACCACCCATATCAACTTGCCCTGTGGTGATGGCAACCACGTTGGAAGCCATAAGCTGGAGGATTAGGTCAGGTCTGGCATGAGCAGTAGTCACCATGGAGACGGCCTAGCACTGCTGCTTACAGGACCTCCAGAAGTGTTTTTGCTGTAACCAGACACAAGAGCAGATCGGAATAAACGCACAGAACAGAAGCAACTCCTTTGAAAGGATTACCTTCATTTAGGGGTTGTTACCCCACAACAACTCTGTCCGCATTAAATTAAAATACAATGCATGTTTACACACACATCATTGATTTCAAACCACTTATTATTACAAAACTAAAGCATTGGCATTGTAAACTCAGACAATGGTAATGAAAAATCAGTTTCAAGACCTTTTTACCAACCTCCTAAATTACATTTTAATTTGGAAAACTGTTGAGTGCCATGACAACGTGATCTATGACATTCCTTCAACTTGCGTCATTACCCTGCTATATGGTATCTCCTACTTCCCTCTGCCCTGGAGAAGTCAAACAATAACTGCTCTGTGCCGGATTTCCATAGCTGTCTAAAATTATGCCTGATTAGATTGTACCAGTTCCACATTTCCTTTAGCCCTCGGTACCTCTGCTTTAAAGGTCCTATCAATCTAAAACTTAAGGGGAAAGCCTAATCTAGGATGCCCGGTCTGGTATAGACCATTCCATTCACTCATCAGTGACATACATCCACAAAAAAAGCTTGGTGATATTTCCGAGCTGGCACTTAGTCACATGCGAGGGTATTAATTATGTTATTTTACGTAACAAAGTCATTTGAGACTGGATGTAATCCACATGTAGCACATTGTTAAGTGCTGTTTTAGTATCCAGACATTATGTTGGGATTGCTACCAATACACCAATGGATTGCCAAATCACAACTGGATTTAAAAAAAAAATGCTATTAACATGAGATTACATGCACACGTGGGATATATTAGGGCTTGATTGCAACAAGAAAAACTAAAGATTAACTCATACTGTGAACATTTGAACACTCATGGGCTGCCTGAAAACTAATGCATAAATAATGAGTCACTATTTGTCAGCCAGTCTCATGGTTCATTGTTATTTTAAACCACCCAAACACAGCTCAAGGTACAAGCCAAGCCTTCCAAAGAATAAATGTACCCATTTTATAGAAACATGTTAAGTACAAAACATTGTAGAACAAACATTAATGCTAAAACAACAAACCTCTGATTGTTAGTTCATCTCTGCTTATTACAATGTAAAATGTGAATTATACCAGACAGATGGATAGTATTCTTCACTCTTGCTTCCAGTGAAAGATCTGCTTAAGACAATAGTGGGAAAAGACGTTTGACTGCCTCTATACACATAGACATAATGAAGAATTCAGCTTCAGCTTCAGCAGTACACTTCTGTAACTTGGTAGACTGCAGAAGCAAAGGATGTGGTTTGTATTTGTTAGAACTGCTGTATCTGTATAATTGCAGCACAGAGCTGTCAAATACAACCAAGGTAGAATAGTACTAAACCTAAATTAGGTTTAGCACTATTCTACTAAATTGCCAGTCAATGCCATTTTTACTCTTTGCAAAAATTTAAAAGAGCTTTGGACTGTTGTTAACCTCCAAAAAAACCTCAAAGGGGAAGCAATAAAGGGATCAAGGGTGCAGTCATTCTGCCAAACAAAACGCTTCAGTTGCGAAACATTCATTCTGACCCAACAGTAAGGGAGCCACCATAATTCGGCTAGCCGAAACTGTCTGACAAAGGTTTTGAAAATATTTTTTTATTAAATTATTAGCCGCCCTAGCCGTACAAATGCTTATCATTTATCTTCAACCTCAAGGCAGAAGCAAAACCCTCATAGTCAGACTATGACGCAAACCCAGGCGTAGCAGTTACCAGAGAAAATGAACTTCTTAGAAACACCCTCTCTGTCTAGCGGGAGTGGGTGAAAATAAACATGTTTGAATGTATTTAGAAAACTACCTGTAAGTAACAGAAATGCCTTCTAGTGTGTGGGTTTATTTTCAGCGACAGTGTGAAGGCCACCACAGACTTATTTTCCTTTTCAGAGAATGTTATAGTTCACTGGCAGACAACAGCCAAACATACATAATCACACCACTGCAAATTAGTGAAGTCACACCCTTTATTCCTTTCTGTCACCAATGTGAATACAATCATGTCCTTTTAGCTTGCAATTGCTGGTCAGACTGACTTCAGAACATTTATGTAATGTTATAATGCATAATAAGGGTTAGTTAAGCTGGTTTACCAGGTGGAACTGCATTGCACTAACTGTCAATGTGACTTGGACTGTTGAGTGAATGTTAGAACTCATTTCTAAGCACATATTTAAACAATTTCCAGTGTGCATTTTAAATGCATACCATTTGATAATTAAATGCTTTGAGGAACAAGTCTCAAAAAATGACTAACTGACGTGCCTGTCAGAACAAGTCCTCTTCCCCCTTTCAGTACAACCTTGTGCAACAGGCAGTTCGCAATCAGGAAGTAATTCAAGCCATGCAAATAATACATCATGACTGCCAGTGCCGGCCCCCGCCTTTTGGCCTGGGTCCCCCAGTGGTTCAATGCTCACTGGCAGGCTGGGGCCCTAAGCATCCGCTCATTGTGTTTATGACTAGGGCGGGCCTGCTGCACAGCGATCATAGGGAGCACGAACGCTGGTTTCGGAATGAGCTGTGGGCTTTAAGAAATTCATTATCAGAGTCCAGTAAAATTAAGGTTCTTCTTGGTTTACACAATCTGTCCACAATGATTACAACACGCAAAGAAATCATGTAAGGCAATTTGAAATAGTCCCACCTCTAAGCGACCTCTGCTTACTTTAACTTTTAGTTTACATTTAAGGCCTGCAATGGGAAGTTCAATACATTTCTTACACCAATCCTTTTGAATTTGTAACTCATTATGACAAGAAACCAGTCATTTAAGGAATCTTGGTCAGTCCTATTTTCCATTTGATTTGTTAGACTGTGTATACAATTTTCAGAAGAACGAACTTGGTTACTGTACAATGAGTCAAATACATTTATTAAAAAAATAAAACATCTGTCTTTGTACATTAAATAAAATTCAATTTTACACAGTCATTACATTTTAGGAGTTTAGGAGCAAAATTGGGATGCATTAACAACTATTCTCAAATGGCTCGTAAAACACAAAAAAAACCAAAAAAACATTGAGGCAGAAAAAGAAATAATAAACGAGCATGAGCACTAGTGCCAAACCCAGGACTGTCCCATCGCAGTAGAAGCCTAAAAACAGACTTTACCATCCTCTTTGAACTGACAGTAGTCACTGATTTTTCAGAGACCCTGCATGATTAGTCCAATTTGCTGTCAAAAAAAGGAGACACAAGTAGTCTTTTAAAGTCCAGTTCACCTGATTAACATGGCGAGTGTTGCCCCGATTCCAGCAACTCCTGCAAATGCCATAAGTGTGTTCCTTACAGAAGATTCTGGATCTTCTACATGAAAAAAATCTACAAATCCATCCTGCAAGAAAAAAGAAAGTTAGATTTCATAATGAACAAGACTGATATTGATCTTTTAAATCTGTTTTAGATCACATCTAGCTACTTATGCCACATGAACCACTGCAAACAAAACTCACCCAAGCATTGTTTTTCACCATCCAGTCCCTTTGGTAAGTGAGGAGGTATGTGGAGATTTCCCTGCCAACCAACTCAACATAGTGCTCCTTGCCCCTCTCCGTCAGGCGTTGACTCACTACTGCCCCGAAGCCCACCAAGCTAACAATGCGACCCCAGTTGGTTTTCCCATCACTGAAGAGACTCTTGGCCACATTCGTGATGAAACTCATGTCACACACTTGATCGTCCAGGTCAAGTTTGGAGAGCATACCTAAAACAATACCCGCGTTAATAACTTGCCATAATCGTGACAGCAGGCTATTGCTCTTAAATAACCAGGTTAAACATGACTAAATGCAAAGTTAACATACAATAAAGACAAATAATTAATATTCTAGCGGTAGTGATTTATTGTAAAGATAATTATAATTCACTGTACCATTGTATGCGTATCTGTGCTTAGCTATTACGCCGTCCACCACTCTCTTCATCGTCGCAAGAGTCTTCTTTTCAGCCCAACCAGTTCGAGAAAGTCCTGTGTAATATGTTAATACATTCTTAATGAGCTGCCTGGTATCGTGGTCCAAAACATCATTGTCCGATGGGCAATTCGGTAACCCCTCACTAGACTCCGTTACCATCTGGGGAGTAGACGGTAATGAGTCGTCGTCGTTTTCCGGGTCTGACAGAGTATCCGATACGTTGGGTTTCGGCATATATATCTCTAAATTCGTGGGTCGTACAGGAGTATCAGCAGTCCCATTTCCGGAATCAACATCCACTTTAGACTTCGAAGATCCCTGGGAAAAAAAGGTCCCCGTCTTGCTAAAATAGCACGCAGAGCCACCAGCATACAAAGGTCCTGCGACTCCATTTTGAGCGTGGAACATAGTTGTCGCTCTTGCAAGCGATTTAGACAGGTTCATTTCGACTATACGTTTTAGCTTAGATTACTTGAAAAAATAAACACGCGCTTCTTAAAAATAAATGTCTACTATTGAAAGAAGTTACAGGCGCAGCAGTAACTACAGGAAAAAACAGCTTGCCCTGGATACCTCGTTCCTTAAATGTCCTCCATTGTTGACTGCGAAAAGTGAACAGCAGTGAGGAAGCGCAAGAGAAAACGACTTTTCTATCAACAAGATGGGAGGAGTTATATGCTAACGAAATGAAAATGAAAGCCCGAATTAAAGACAAACATGCGATTTATTAATACATGTTGCAAAATTTCTAAGTTTATTTAGTCATCGGCAACTAAAACGTGGCAAAACATTTAAATCAACATAAAACCTATCGATACGAAAGAAATGCCTTCGACAACGTCTAGACTACAAGAAAACGTTTGAGCTATATTCCACGCAGATACCCAGCCTTAATTTCAAAGAGCCACAAGGATGCAAATTCTTTCATGACAACCTTTTTATGACAACCAACGCTAATATGACAAAAACAGGATATGGGAACTCTGGAACAATGAGGCAAAATCGTCTGTTTGATGTCCCATTCAAGCCACAGAGGGACTTCTTGAACTTACCCTGGGGAACGAACCTCTGAGGTTTTGACCCAAGGAGACAAGTTGCTGGTCTGCTGGAAACAAACATGGAAGAGAAATACAGTGAGACCTCTGACAAAAGAGTGAACAAGGAGTTACGTGCCTTGGACAGTCACACAACCACATGGGTGGTACATGAGGTTTCAAGATACCATATCTCAATCAGGTCTAAGAAGTGGTGGTGGCCTATCCTTGCATGGTCTCTCAACAGTGCTCTCGTTAACAAACATTTATTTTACAGAGACATTATGGGAGGGACCATCGACCTGCTCAACTTCTCGCAGATTGTAGCACTCTTTTGCAAACGTTTGGCAGAAAACCACTGAGCAAAGAAAAGAGATCTCTACTGGCTGCTACTGTTGAAGATTGGGCAAATATGACAAAGTTTCTCACTGGCCAATCAACACGATGCACTGGTTCCAGAGATGTAGTCTTAGTGACAATGCATGTGAGAAATGCAATGCACCACTGCACATTGTGTGCTTCAAGAAATACTATGTACAGTAGAAAAGGAGATAATAATGAATGAAAATGTCCTGAAAAAGCCATGAAAGATGAATAGAAACGTAAATAAGGAGAGGCAGCACAATGGACTCTAGGAAGAAAAGAATGAGATCTGACTGATCGTAGTTCAAAATAGTGATGCACTTGGTCCTAATGCCTACCTCTATGATATATTGTTCAGTGTAGGCATCTTCTTAAATTTTGCTAAGGACTCATTATTGTTTCTTAATTAGGTTACTTGGTGTTTGGTAATGAAGGGCTTACTTTACATAAGCAATACTGACTCAATGGCAAACAAATCATTCATAAGACAACTGATTGCACCATTATTTATAGAAACCCGTTTCTAAGTAATTAATCGTTTGAACTTTACATTTTAAGAGAAAAAGGAAGGTAAACCTAATTAGAGAGATTGTCTTAGATTAAACGTTCATAACTAGTGATGGGCTGCTCGCCAATCACCGCTTCGGAATAATGTTCCCAGACCGAAACACCTTTGGTCACGTTACAGAGTGTTAAAATATCCTGTGTCATTGGTACGAAACTGATACTTACCGGGAATGTAACTCCGGTTATATGAGTGGAGCGGAGCCCCCTAGAGGGCATTAGCTCCTAGCGGTTTACAGCAGAGCGACGCGAGCCAAAAATGTACTCCCTGCCGGTCCCAATGAAGGGACCCGCAGTGACATTCATAGGTGGACCACTCTGTCTAGGATAAGGAGAGTGGTTTCCCTGCCCAAGCACACCTATACATCCCCAAACTGTTAAAAACAGGAAGAGGGAGATAAGCGCGAACTGTCGTGCTCGTAGAGCCTGACAGTACAGAATGAACTAAAACAGCGAGACCATGGCGACACAATGGGAACAACCTGGGTCACCTGTTTTAAAGGCAGGAACAATCCCGCGGAACCAAGCGAGACATGCCTGCAACTTGAACAATACCTATTACAAGGGGATAAGCCCTGGTGCGCCTCACCGTGCCACAGGCAAAGTGCAGAAGACAGAGTGCGCCAACGGTACGTCCAAAAGGTAGAAAACTGATAAAAGCTGATGGCATCGACCACAACGCCGCCTCACACATATCCTAGACTCCTGATCCCCCCACTCAGTTATATAGGGGCACGTATGCCCCAATTGGCTGAGCTAAAGGCGGCGGAGTTCCATGACATTTAACTGTGTAGTTACGTCACAGACAATACACCGTCTCAAAACCAGGTTTATAGGCAATGCAGCCGGTGCGGTGCGGTTGTACATGGGCCCGATGATGAACCAGAAAAGGCAAAGCTACGGGCTCCCCTCATGAAGTTTTACATTCCTTTACCGTTCAGTTTAGTACCAGACTTCATAACCCCAACAGAGGGGAGAACAATGGGCCTGTCGCTATCCCCCTGGCTATCACACCACAGCCCTGTCGCTATCCCCCTGGCTATCACACCACAGCCCTGTCGCTATCCCCGTGGCTATCACACCACAGCCCTGTCGCTATCCCCGTGGCTATCACACCACAGCCCTGTCGCTATGCCCGTGGCTATCACACCACAGCCCTGTCGCTATCCCCCTGGCTATCACACCACAGCCCTGTCGCTATCCC
>JACXGK010015255.1:0-10620 GCA_016801125.1 Novumbra hubbsi | reverse complement strand
TGGAACGTCAACAGGATCAGGCCCGTGTGGAACGTCTACGGGATCAGGCCCTCCCGTCCTTGGTGCTTTGTTTTTTTTGTTCTTTGATTAAAGGAGAACATTTGCGATTTGCATTTTAAAATGGGACGATCAAAAACAATTACATTCCCCCTTCTGTTTCTCGCGGCACATGAATTGGATTACGGGCCTTGAATGGGCACCGACTTCTCCCGGCCTTGTTGTGCCTGACAACATTAGAAGTTTCCTGTGGTAACTTCATTATGCGTATTTTGTCCAAAATTAGCGGAGCGTGCTGAAAATTGCTAATGACAGATGTTTCTCCACACTGACACACTCCTTGTATCATTTGATTTGGAGAGCAACATACGGTGCTCTCTGCTCCATCAGTATGTCACAGACTGTCTGCAAACAGCTGGTCATAACTCAGTTCAGTGAAAACCATTACTTTCCAATGAAGTGCTGGGCACGGGCCAAATTGGGTTTTGGCATCGCCTCAGCTGTACCCATGGTGCAGTGCAGTACTGATGCTGCAGGTGGGGGCGGGGGAATCTGGGTTAACCGTCTTCGTACACACCGGCAACCACTGCATTGTTTTTAGCCCCAGGCTAGCTAGGTCTGTGTTAATTTACCAGTAATTTAGCAGACAATCTTATTCGGAGTGACTTACTGCACTGACTCCATATATTCTCATGTCCCTGCAGGCGTTTGCTAACCCCCGGTCTAAAATTAAGACCAGGGCTAGAGGTCATATGAATATCCAAGCCCCGTATCCAAGGCTAATGAACCCCGCTCTGTTTGGTTGAGTAACCGTAGCAATGGCTCCACTTGCGAGCTACTTTGTCACTCAAAACTCAAGACGATTCATTGCTAATTGTTTCGGTCCGATTAATAGTCTCTACTGTTGACAGAAAATGCCTGGGTTTGTATCGTTGGATGAATGTGAGTGGCAGTCAATTTGTTTTCGCTTTCAAACTAAAATGAGGAATAATAGTAATTTTATAGATGAAACACAAATTAAACCACATTTTACACATGCAGCCCAAAAAAAGAGGTTTGAAAAAATACCTTGTTTTTCCCAAAGGCCCCAGGTTGCATTTATAAGTGAAAGTACAGATTATTTGAATTGGACAATGGAACTAACAACATACGTTTTGGCTCCTGCCCTGTTTTCGGTTTACACTGTGTTTCTGTGACTAGGCCAGCTTCAGGCCAGATCCAGCAAGCCCTAAACTATGGCTGGTGTTGGTGCTAGCCCCTTTCAGAATGTTCCGGCTTAAACGCCTACTTACCCTCGAGCTAAAACCTCCTTTAGACCCATCTCTATTGTTAGAGAAAGAGAGCATTGATGCATTAGAGAAAGAGAGCATTGACAGCAAATAGACATGTACATCTTGTAAAATCTTATAATAATACAAATCGTATGAAATTCTGCATTAATTAGATTGGACTAGATGCCTCAAACATAGGTGGGTTGGTTATTAGGCAACATGACAGACAATCAGAAAATTGGTATCTCAAACAAGTGCTAACCGACAATGTCCCTGAGGACTTAAGACGAAATTAGGGATGTTCCAATACTGGTGCCGAGGTACCCAACGAAGTTTAATTTGGAACTGTTGAATACTGCTTGAAAGATGTCTACAATGGATGCCCGGTAAATAATCCAAAGGAAAAGCAAACAAAAATGTATAGAGATCCCAGTTTATGGAGGAAGGGAGAAAGTCAAACGGGCCCTAACTAACCCAGGTACAACCTACGTCTTAGGCGTGTATCACCTCAATTACAGGAGACACAACCATGCTGCTCTCTCAGCAGCTCTTCAACATCAGCTGTTCCGGTGCAGGTGAAAGAAGTCCGTACAAACGAGGCGACCAGGACAGTTGAGGAGCTGGATGATTTACGGAACGAATCTAAACGGTACAACCTTAATCGGATCACCTGAATCAAAACACAATCTACAAACATTTGGAAAGCGTTGGCTATAACATTGTACTATAAGCGGCCGCGATACGGAAGAAGCAGAAGCAGTTGCGTCTCAGAGTCTGATTTGCGATGACCGTACAAGAGTGCTCAGCTGAGCGCAGCACAAGTGTCCACCCATCATTCCTGGGAAATGTAGCCTAGGAATGGGTCGAATTTCTGGCCTCATTACCCTCGGCCTCGGTAATGGCATTTTATAGACACATTCCAAAGTTATGTTATACCGGAATCATATAACATATCAAACGGCGTTTGCTCGAAAAATGTCACGTGTTTCTATTGGAATAATTCGGGCTATTTTGTTGGATTTGCTTATTGACAGCGATTGTGATTGTAATTAATGGTGGTTTTGTTCTAAGACACCAGCCTGAAGGAACCGTAATTAACGATGAATCATAGAAAGATTTCAATGATGTTATACTATATGTGTGCAGCCCCTCTTGCCTCGGGTGATATCTGGTATTTTTCTACCCAGTTGCGTTCAGCACTGTGGGCTTACAAAGCTGACAAAACAGAAGTGAATTGAGTTAATGAACGGCTGGCCAACTAAATGTGTCAACTCGGTTGTATGAACGTGTCCCATATCTCCCTCAGCGTGTGTGGGTCCCGCTGCAAGATGCCTGCTCTCTCAATCACTATAATAGGCATAAGTCCGCTCGAGCCTTTGGACAGCTCGGACCGCCCGCACAGACAAACAGGCAGACAAACAGACAGACAAAACACGGACAAGCAGACAGACGGGAACAGCCTACTGCGTTCAGCATTGATTTAGCAGATTCTCCCACCCAAAATGACGTACAATTTCGGAAAATTCACTTTAGGACGAATCACAATGATGAGAAAACACAACGTCGGCGCTGCCGACATTTTTTTACCCAACAAACTATTTCCCCCTGCGAGTAGGACTACAATCCGCTAAGGGGTAGGATTTCAGAAGACGGGCAGGGAATCTAGTGCCCACCAGTGAGGTGCCTGGACAGTGGAGGGCTCTGACTGGGCTGTGTGGTAGCTGCCCTCCAATCGCAGTGAAAGGGCCAGGACACACTAGGTGGCGGAAAAACCTGGATGTACAAGGGGGTTATGGGTAAGAACTAATATGAGAATATTCTGGAAATAGTGTCTGAGTAGAAATAGACTCATGGTCCCATTTGCAGCCCATGTGCAAAACAATGGAAAACAAAACATCAAAAAGGTTCAAAAAGAGGTTGAAAAATAAATGTTAGTACCCTAAGGATATGCATTCATTTCAGCCCGGAAGACCGATGCAATGAACAGTACATCTAACACAATCTAAGAATGTCAAATAACAGAACATGTAACACATACAACACATCCTAAACAGCCCACGCAATTTGAAGTTCTTTCAAGTCACAGATCTCCCCAAGTCATGCAAGCGAGACCCTAAACCGCATGTCCAGTTTAAAAGTGACAATATGGCGTTATTATATCTAGGGCCACTGCCCTCCAATCACATTTGTGACAGCCCACTGCGGTGACCAATCAGACAACAGCGCTGTAGCCACTTCCTGTTTATTAGGCTGTTTCCTGTCGGTCCATCCTCATTAGCGCCCTCATTAGTGCGAGGTGCTCTAGTGCCTCTATGAAGTAAGTTACAGCAAATTGTGACAACGAAGACAAGCGGACAATGTTTTATTGGCAGCGTAGTCACGGTGGCCTGATTCGGGCACCATTTTCACGGGGTATGTCACGGGGATGTTGTTTCCTGGAGCAAAAGGGGACAGACGCACTTGGACCCTACTGCGTCTAATGAAATAGACATGCACGAAAGACATTTAGCTTGTATCCACATCAAAAGGCTCGGTTAAAGACTGCAAAATTAACGTAGGACAAGGATAAACTTAAAATGTACCTTGAATTACCGTAATCAAGATATTTATCTGGTACTCGCAAGTCTTCCCATTCCAGTGGGCTCCGCCATGACCCAAAACTGACAATCCCACTAATTACATTTGATGAGGTTAGCTGGCACCAATTCCTGTTGAACTGCGTTAAAAGCAAAGGGAGAAGGCTTGGCCCTTTGCTCCAGAGGCTCAATCAACAATAATGACTGTTTAAGTGTGTTGTCATGTTTAATACTGAGGAGGACTGAGGGCGGTTATTGGAACACGGCTCACACAACAGTAAGGTGGGGGGGGCAGGATATTAAGATGTGTTCGTCGCACTATCTATTCACTCCCCAATCACTGTTTTACTCCTTTCCTTTCTCTCCTGCTCCCCGTCTCCACCTTCCCAGTCTCTCCATCTCCGGTCCGTCTCTGTTCCTGGACACCACGCCATCCCCAGTGGGTGCCCAGATAAACCCAGGCGGTGATCAGGTTGTCAAGCGCAGTTGAACCCGTCTCTACTTCTCTCCCTCTCCCTCCAATCACTCCAGTCGGCACGCTCCTCCGGTTCTGAACACGCCAACGAGGAGCTCCTCCTATTCTGAACACGCCACGAGGAGCCCGTCCAACGCCAAACAGAAAAGTCACAATCATCTCTGTAACCGTCCTCAGGCTTTAAGTGGATAATGCGGTTATTACTGCATTATTTGGCTTCATTTTATCCTGCGCTCACATTCATTACAACCCACCCCCCCCACGCTCTGCCTCGCTCCTTCTTTTTCTGAAACTGTTGAGCTGGTAAGTTCAATGCAAAAGCACCTATGGGCTGTGGAAAGGTAATCTAGCGGCCAGTTGAGCCATGACAAATAGGGACAGCTGCCCTAATTGAATCATTTGAGCTAAGACAGCTCAACTCGGTTATCCCCAGTGCAGCCCACACCGATATTAGTGCAGCGGGAATCATTAGCCATGAAATCGTGTCTGCTCCCACTGACTGCATCCTGTATGACGTGACAGCCAGCCCGATCCCATATCTCTTTCCTCGCTCTCTCGCTCTCTCATAAAAGCCCTCTATTGCCAAGCGGTACATGGCTACATAACAGCGATTCGTTGTGAGGATTTTCCGTTTTCTTTTTAAGATACCTATTATAAAGCAAAGAGATATTCGGATTGTCACCGATGTACAGGACAGCGTCAGAGTTTTGGGTTATAAACTGACAGGCTGCTCATATGAATACTGGAGCCGGACAAAGGGAAACATCTTTTGGGATTTTGTTTGAGTAATTGTCTGACGTAGAAACCACATCTATTGCGTATCTGAGGGTGGTTGGTTGGGATAGTCAATGTGCTGTATTGACACTTCCGGACCTCATCAACCCGTGACACACAAACAAAAACAACCATCATGTTGTGTACAACAGGGCCCCTGGGAGCACGGGGGGCCCCTCAGCGGGGTGGAGACATACTCTGAGACCCCACCCAGACTCCCAGCCTGTTTTATCTGGTTCCCCTCGGCAAGGTACCCGGTCATGCCAGGCTGGCTATGCCATGGAACAGCTGACCGACAAGATCAGAACAGCAGAGCGCCTGTGTTTTCCTTCCAAGAACCACCTGTCTGTGGATGCGCTCGGGGCCGCGAGACAACGGCCAACTTGTCTGTACTCCTTCTGTACTCCGGACATGAATCCCCCTCATAATATAATATGAAGTAGTTCGTTTTTTTTACCACATACTACTTACTGTGTTTCCCTGCCGTGCACCATAGCACCAAAGAAAAGTCCTTGTATGTGTAAATGTACTTGGTAATAAAGCCAATTCTGATCGACAGACACCCTTCGATCTCATCTCAGCTTGTTTCCCCGGTGCTCGGCAGAGGCTGGTGGACGGGGGGGGGGGGGGGGGGGGGGGGGGGGGGGGGGGGGGGGGGGGGGGGGGGGGGGTGGTTGGGGGGAGAGGCTGTGTTACGGCGTTAAGTTACCGGCGGCATGAATGGCCCTGGTCCTCACCAGAGTACACCACCTCCATGCCATGGCTTGGCAGGTTTAATGGCGCGGGTGCAGCTGGGGACGCGGGGGACAATGTTCAGCCCATTTCCCTGCCACTCTCACCCCACCGGGGCGCTTTGACCCCAATGAGACGGCTGCTTCACCCGGGTGGCAGTGAGCAATGCCCCCTCCCCTAGACCCCCCCCCCCCTTCCCCGGTCACTGGCGCCCCTCACTCAAACCCTCGGGGCTCGCTCTCTAATGCGGCCAGGGGTTTTGAGGAAGATTTGACACAAGCAATTATAGGGGGCTTGAGGATGACAGGTCTATTCCAGGTTTCAACCGGAGAGGCGGGAGGAGGACGGTGGTCTGGAAAGCCCGGTGTCACGGTCCGGAGTCAGCGGCCCTTCGTTCCCGTACACTCCCTCTCTCCCCTTCGGGGGTTTTTAACAAGCGCGCCCATTCCTGTGGTTCCGATCCTCCGTCTCTCTGACCTTCGCTCATTTAACGTCACAAAAGGTTTCTGGTGGAGCAGGAAAAGGAGGAGGGCCAGAGCTGTAGCTTTGGATTATTTTAAAGGACGCGTGTCCTTTACGCAGTTCATACCGAACGCCGGTGGGAGATGTTCCTGGGACGCTGAACATTCGACTTGAGATTTTAATTCTTTTTTTTATTATGCTAATTCGGAATATAGATTTTCACATGTCCTCCTCCTTTGAACCAAATTGTATTTCTTTACCAGAACACTCTGTGGCTAAAATGCCTCTTTGATATATATATATTGTGGTGTTAAATAATAAATCAACTAATATAAATACATAAATTAAGGCAATATGAAAGTATATCTCTAAAATCTCTTCGCATAATTCCATAGCACATTTAAACTAGATTACAGTACAAAGACGAAAACAGGGACGAAAGAAAGTCGGGCGTGTGGCAACGTGTTAGACAGCACCGCTAATGAAGCATTGGCAGAAAGTGATAATTGTTTTAATTAATGATAATGGTTTTAATGATTCAACATTTTGGCTAATTGATTATGATTGATTGCACATTACCAAACAAGGGGAGTGAATCAGGGAGGTAATCAGGGAGATGACAGCTACAGGTCAACACTACAGCATGACGGCACATACAGTACACATGCTAATCATCTCTAGGGGGGACGCGGTGAAGGAGCAGGAGGAGGTGGGGGGGAACAGGAAGACAGGAGGGACGTGGACCGGGCGGTGTGGACAAAAGCGGGACCAGGTGAGGAAGGACGAACGCAGAAAATATGGCAGAGTTCCTCAGAAGGAGACGATGCCACGCGTGACGGCGCCTTTGTTCCTGTCCACACCCCCGCTAGCGGGCACGCGCTTTGTCCCTGTGTGTGTGTGTGTCATGGCCTCTGAGGTGTAATCTGCACATGGTCATTAGAGGCAGGACAAGGTGAGTATGAGAGGAACCAAAAACACTCCATGTAGCCCCCCTCCCCCGTGTGGTAACCAGCCCTCCCCCCTACCTCCCTGCCCTCACCCACCAGGTAATTGTGCTCTCGATGCATTTCGGGGCATCAAGCCCCCCTCTCCTACATCCCTTCACCCCCACCTCCTGCTGGCCTCGTGGAGAGGGGACACTTGTCAAGAGGACTCTGCCTCTCAGACCACCCCCTGATGCGGACGCATGCACACACCCTCACACACCCTCACACACACTCTGTCATGTGCCCTACGCGTCCCCCCTCGTCAGTACCTCTTGTCTTCCCCAAAAAAGCCCCCCGACATGCAAATCTCTCCCCTTCATGCCAACGCAGAGAGAGTGGAGTGGTTAGGTGGAGTGTCTGCACCACCTAACCCCTGCCCCCCCCCCTGTCTCTTACCCTCTATATAGGGTAGGCGTCCGGGTAGATTGACTGGGTTAGGATTTAATTAATGAAATGTATGATAATGTGATTTCTTTAATAGAATGACATAGTCTAATGGTGTTGTGTGATGATGATTAATATAGTACTCTGGGACGAGGCTCCAGCAGCCAGGGGCTAAACGAGGCCCACTTCCCCTCTTGGTTTCAACCCAGGACGCTTTTCAGACCCGTTCCGGGAGCCCGGTGCCGTGCCGGAGATGTGACGGAGCTCGGGTACATGGATGACTGGGTTGGGGGGGGGGGTTTAGGGCCCTCCGCTCCATCAAGTCTTGCACCGGCACCTGTCTAACATGTAAGAACACTGAGGGAGTGAAGTCTGCGGAGTGAATTGGGTTATGACATGTCACACTCAGTGCAATCGTTATGGCATAATATAGAAACACTTACAGTGTTCTGTATCCATTCCCTGAGGGCAGAGGTGGTTATAGGCGTCTTAAGTAGGATGGCCAGATAGCAGCCAAGCGTTAACGGATGATGATGGAATATGAGAGACGGATGTGTGGGCCTGCTAGTGGTGGTCAATGATGTGGGCCCTCTGAAGGACATTATCGGGCCTTTCTACACCCGGTAGATGGATCTCAGTTCAACTCCGGGATATGAGACATGTTTTCACAACTCAGACTTGACAAATATCCACCGTTCACAGTGTCCTTCTGTCCCCCAACGGTCTGCATTCTACCGACCTGTTTACCGCAGCTAGTCTGTCATTTGGATCTGGCAGATGCTTAGTCAATATTTGCCGGGGCTACCATGGATTTGCAGAACTTACATGGTAGGTCCCGATGCGTTTTGACTGATGATTTAAGGGGTCTGTTTTCATTGTGTTTGGACAGACTCCTAGAAATGAACGCGTGTCACTCGTGTGTTTCTGGATTCCTCCCTGCCCCCAGCTCTACACCAGGTCCAGCCGTTTGAAGGTTGCGTGAAGGACGAAAGGGAGCCTGTCATCTGAAGAAACAGGAGGTGTGAGGGAAGATCTTCTCTGGAACTGTTCGTCAACTCAGATACCTGATAAATGTGATAATTATTACTGTAATTTAACTAAACCCACTCTGCAAGGTATGTAATTAAAACTGATGTACCTACTTAGCACACCCAACATCACAGGTGGGCCCCAATTAATCTGGAAATAGAGCTAAATTGCCGACACTTAGCGTTTCCGTCAACGTCACTGAGTTTTGGGGGAAATATTGGTAATTAATTCTGATATAACAAAGTCATAAATTTGAGGTTAAATACTGTGTCTTTAGCAGCCGCGCTGACAGGCAGGGACCTCATCTGACATTCCCAGATGGGACAGGAGACACGGGGATGCGGGCTCTCTTCTTTCTCTCTTCTCTCTCGTTCTTCAGAGTTTCTCTGAAGAACCTTCGAGGAATGTGGGAGTACATCCGATAAAGGATCTATCAGAACTTTCTCGGTGGGTTTGAATCTCATTCTAGAGCAGGGGTTGTAGAGGAAGTTAAAACATGTTGCACCTAAGAAACCAAAATGGTAAGATAATGAAGGCAAATCAGCATTGACTGCAAACAATGGTTATTAATTCTATTGTTCCGAATATACAAAATGTATTATTCTGTTAAAATCCTATTTCGGAGAACGGATTGATGTAATTGCTTTTTGTTTTTTTTGCTAATCGCCTCTTTCGGTCTTGGTGTCGGAGACAGTGCACTCCAGTTCTCTTCTATTGTTTAATGATAATGGTAGATTAAATCGAACCGCCGTCAAATCAAAGAAATAATCACAGATTTATGAATATTTAACATCACAGTCATGGCAAATAAGGCGAGTAATTAGTAGTTTCCATCAATTCGCAAATTGTTATTTTATGTTAATGAGAGATCTTCAGTTTTAATCATGAATAATTCATGAATCAACAAAAAAGTTTAACGCGAAGATATGCAAAGTCGAAATGTGTCCCTCCGCCATTGTATACATAACAACGTATACACGCACGCACGCACCCACACACACATACATACATACACACACATACATACAGAAAAACAGCACACAGCTCTCAATCATTTACCATCCTATGTATGTAGAGAGCCTGTCTTTGTTCAGGAGGCAACTGGCTACAGAAAACTTGGTCAGTGGAGGCCCACTCATCTCTCTAACATTGGGTTATGGTCCATAACACAATAGCTAGACTGGGAGCTGACTTATTGAAGACTGGTATACGGGCCACAGTGGAAAATATTGTTTGAGGGGATGGATGGAAGGTCGGGGGTCTGGGAGTTAATGGGGGGTGGGGGGGGGACAAAGGAGGTAGTGAATCATAAACAAGACCAAAACAAATCTGCGGTATGGAACTTTCCAGAGGCAACCTCTCTGGGGGGATTAATGAGAAGTAAGAAGCTGTGAAATTATGTGGCCTTTTGAGTGGAGAGAATGGCCCTAGCAGAGCATGGCTCTGAAATGAGGTGAGACAAACCTCACCTGATCCACAATTAACAGAGTCACACAAAGCCATGGGGGGCGGGGGGGAGGTGTGTGGAGGAGGGATGAGGGTCACAGCAGGGGAGGAAGGAATTACAATTTTCGGTGTGTGCCAAATTATCACACCCCCCCAAAAGGGCAACCATGGGAGACTGTGGACCCAGTGAAGGAAGAAGAACGACTAACGAGTATTTATACACATCCAATATGAGAGTGGGGGGGGAGGGGGGAGAAAGACAGGCAGATAAATAAATAGAGAGTGATGTACATAAGAGAGAGTGAGATAAGTGAGAGTGAGAGAGAGAGAGAGAGATTGGTAGTGAGAGAAAGTGAGAGAGAGAACAAAAATTAGAGAAAGACAGTGAGACAGAGAGACAGTGAGACAGGTAGAGAGAGGCAGTGACAGACAGAGAGACAGTGAGACAGGTAGAGAGAGGCAGTGAGACAGAGAGACAGTGAGACAGG
>JACXGK010015254.1:0-10625 GCA_016801125.1 Novumbra hubbsi | reverse complement strand
GCACAAGGTCTACATGGGCTGTTGTGTGGGCACAAGGTCTACATGGGCTGTTGTGTGGGCACAAGGTCTACATGGGCTGTTGTGTGGGCACAAGGTCTACATGGGCTGTTGTGTGGGCACAAGGTCTACATGGGCTGTTGTGTGGGCACAAGGTCTACATGGGATTGGGAAAAAGGGGGTAATATTGAAACTTATGCTTTTTATCACTTTTTACTCACTTTGGGGAAAGTGTTTACAGCGAAGCAGGCCTTGAACCCTTCCTGCAGAAGTACCTGTGCACCAGAGGTGGAGGCTTAAACCGCTGGACTACAACTGGATGTGCACAGTCACAACACATGTGGATATCTGACAGATGACAGACTCATGCCCCACCATCTGGACCTAACAATCAATTATCTTTGAACATTGAAAATGGTGATCCTGTGGCTCTAACTGTATTTGCGCTCAAAATACAAGACTTAAAGTTAATGAGGTCATCGTATTCAGTCTTAATTGAGGACATTGCTTCATTAGGCTTGGGTAATAAGGTGTAAAGTATTTTCATTATTTGTGGCAAGCCAGCTGTTGTCAGGAAGCTGTGAGTGACAGGGGTCATGGGAATATGGAGCAGAGATGCAGAGGCTCACTGTCTTTGCGTGGGCTGTCACGCTGTCCTTCATGAGGCACGCATAACTGTCTTGATGCAAAGTAATTATAAGGCAAAACATTCTGCACAAATGGGACTGTAGCACAAAGTACTGTACAAACTTTGCCTAACAACATTGTTAACTTTTTCACAGTCCGTTTTTCCCATATTTGCCAAGAGTGGCCACGTTAGCGGAGGCCGCTGTTTAAGAGCCTAAAATATTCCACCCACCAAAGCAACACCAACTCCACTGCCTGGAATGCAGAACAATTATTCAACATAATAAGACAAAATAACCAAATCTATGAGCAAAGTGAGAGCATTAAATTTAGACATATTCTCATAAGTCTAAATTCTACATACATTTTATGTTTGAAATAAGAAGTCTGTGACTGGAGTTAGTAGCCAACAATTTGATCTGCTTCACTTACATATTTGTCCTGTTATAGAACCAATCAAACCTACATTAGGCATAACAAAACTATCACAGCCAAAACGAATTGTGCGGTGCTGTAATTATTAATGAAGCCCTGTAAGCACAGTGTCCATACATAAAGATACAGTCATGTGAAAATGTAAGTACACCCTCTGGAAGGTTACATTTTAACAAACAACATTGAAAAGTAATACTTTGCAAAAATGTATTCATAAAAACATCTAAAGAAATGCAATTTCATAGCACAACACATATTCACTATGCTTCAATAGCTGGTGGTACTCCAATTGAATGAAATAACTTCATATAGTCAGTTCTATTCTCATAAGCCTTCGTTTATTCTTTTTAAGCAATTCTGCAGTAGGTTTGCTTGTGTGTTCTGGATCTTTGGGCTTATTTTTTCTTACATTTGTTCTTGAGAGAGTTCCTAAGAAAAGTTTACGGCAGATTCATGACGGGTTCTTAAACTGCATAACTTTGTTCTTCTAATTAAGAATCCATTTGTCCTCATAAAATGAAAGGGTGTGCCAACTGCTCCTGATCAGCATGGGTAAAGGCCACACCGATCCCCGGATCAAACTGTCAGAAACAGACTCCATTAGGGTGGCATGAAGACCCCACCTCCTGAGATGCTGTGGTGAACGTTATGCTGCCTGCAACATCATCCAGCATGACCGGTTTGGCGGTGGGTCAGTGATGGTCTGGGCAGGCATATACTTGAGGGGTTGCACAGACCTCTACGTGCTAACCAATGATAACTTGACTGTTGTTAAGTACGAGGATGACATCCTGAGACCCATCGTCAGACTTTACGCTGGTGCAGTGTGCCCTGGGCTCCTTCCTGGTGCAGGAAAATGCCCGGCCTTATGTGGAGAAAGTTAACGTCTTAATTGTCTTAATTGTCTTATTTCATGTTCAATTATTACTTTAAAATGTCACGTTACGTTTCGATATTATAAAGTGTAGAATTCAAACTACTTCTCCCGAGTCCTGAATCAGAGAATGTCCACATGGGCAACTGTTTCCAAAGTAAACGCCTTTTATTACAGATATATCTGGAGATCGTTCCCCAAAATACAGCTAGGAAGATCTGAAGTCTGTTCACATCGGACACATTTTATGTAGCCTAATCCCCCCTCAGTCATTGTATCGAAATTGCTGAGCGCGTTTCCTGGGTGGGCGTGTCCCGTCCTGCAGACCCCATCTCCATCCGTGGGGTCCTCTGATGACCTCGGAGGCCGACAAAGAAGACAGTTGAGGGGGTAGGCTGGCGCCAGTAGATCTGACCTCGGTTAGCTCTTGTTTCCATCCTCCTCCTTGTCTGCATCTGTGGGTCCAGCTAAAAGGCCATAAACCTGTCTTCCTATACATTCTATGTCCTTGCCTCTAATCCCTTGATTTATAGTCCTACCTCTGGAATGCACTTATTAACATCTATAACCCCCGGCTGGCTAATTTCAGAGTATACGCCCTACCGGCACCGTTTGTTTCTAATAGCACACACACATCTAATCTTAACTAAAAGATTCCACAAAAGTCCTACGAGGCGGGTGGACATCTTTACTTTACCTCCAGCATTAGTTAATGGTATAATCCATGATTGAATCCTAATTAGCGTGCTAATGTCAGATACAGTGCAAATACACTGCATCCAGAAAGTATTGACAGCGCTTCACTTTTTCCACATTTTGTTATGTTACCTGTGGTAATTTCAGTTTATTGGACATTATTTAGAGGCACACACCTGTCTATATAAATTCCCACAGTTGACAGTGCATGTCAAAGCACAAACCAGGCTATGAAGTCCTAGGAATTGTCTGAAGACCTCAGAGACAGGATTGTATCGAGGCACAGATCTGGGGAAGGGTACAGAAAGATTTCTGCAGCATTGAAAGTCACAATGAGTACAGTGGCCTCCATCATCCGTAAATGGAATATGTTTAGAACCACCAGGACTCTTACTAAAGTTGGCCGCCCGGCCAGACTGAGCAACTGGGGGTGAAGGATCTTAGTCAGGGAGGTGACAAACAAACCGATGGTCACTCAATGTCAACTCCAGTGTTGCTCAGGGAAGAGAGGAGAATCTTCCAGAAGGACAACCATCTCTGCAGCACTCTACCTATCAGGACTGTATTGTAAAAGCCACTCCAGTATAAAATAAACATTACTGCCCGTCTGGAGTCTCAGACCATTAGAAATAAACTTTGCTGGTCTGATGAAATAAAGCTTTAACTTTTTGGCCTAAATGCCAAGTGCATGTCTGGAGGAAACCAGGCACTGCTCATCACCAGGCCAATATCATCCCTACAGTTAAGCATGGTGATGGCAGCATTATTATTATTATTTGCAAATCTATTAAAAATATGAAACCAAGTTTCACTTTGTCATTATGTGGTATTAATTGTAGAAGTATGATGAAAAAAATGTATTGAATCCATTTTGGAATAAGGCTGTAACATAACAAAATGTGGGAAAAGTGAAGCTCTGTGAATACTTTCCGGATGCACTGTACAATTGTATAAGTTGTTGTTACGTCCGCCTTTTATAAAAGAGGCGCAACGCCCTGCTGCGCATGAACACCTATGTGGAAAATAATGGAAATAAGATGTGGGGTCGTGAGGTGCAAGGGAAGAGACAACAACAAACTAACGTTACCGTGCAGGGGATTTATTTCACCACAAAACAGCACGGTACAAACAAACAGAGGGTTATTGGGGAAAAAAACACACACCAGGGTCCAAACTACACAGACTAACAAACAACTTAAACAGAACAGGTACCACGAATAAACCATAAACCAAAACCCCAACCAACAAACTATCTAACTACCTAACTACGCCAAACAACTCCCAACAAACAAACTTGTACAACCACAGATCTGACAAAGATTGACAAAAAGCTGAACAGACAGCGCATTGAACAAAGAGAGAGAGATCTGATGGGGTGGAGAATGGAGGGTTCTTATACTGCTGATGGAAGGATGTGATTGGTTGATGGGACAGGAACCAGCTGAACAGAATAATGGGAGGGAGATGAACTTGATCGATGGCACCTGCGCCGACAAAGGGGAACAAACAGCAACACATACAAACACACAGCAACACAGACACTGGGAAACGTAACAAAAACTAACTGGGGACGTAACAGTTGTCAATAGCCCAACATTACTGTATTGTCCTCAGGCAAATAGCATTTAGTTGTTGTCCACAACTCAACATTACATTAATGTTCTCAGGCAAATAACCAGCAGTTGTCCTCAGAGACAAATAACATTGTAACTGTGGTCCTCAGGCATATAACATTGTAGCGGTTGTCCTTGGGCAATTAACAGTTTAGATGTTGTCCTCTGGCAGACTCGTTATTTTAAAAATTATTTTGACAACTAAACTGGCGATGTCAAGGAGATTGTCTTGTCCATTCACCTTACTGTCGATCTATGGCCGTGGTACGTTTTCAATTTCACAATAAATCGACCTGCTCACAAAACCCAAATATCACTAAATAAAACAAGTGACATTTAAAAGAACTAAGTAAGTGAGAATGTAAGTGAGTATGTAAGAACATATTTCAAGTATAAGTACATTATCTATGCATTGGCATCTAACTCTTCCACATGGCCGAGCAGTAATTCCTCTGTACAGCTCTACCACTGAATCCGATAGGACTCTGAATATACTGTGACGACCCTCCCATCGTGTCTGCTGACTTTTTCCTCTTTTCTCTTGTTTTCTTTAATGGGATGTTGGTGGGTGGAGTTGAGAGGGATATCAGCGAAATGGGACATACCTGGGCTCGGGTGTATTTGTGATTAAATACACCAATTTATGGGAGCGGAGGGGTCGTTCTCCAGGTAGACACAAACTTTTGGGTTGTATTATTTCTTATCTCCACGTGGTCTCCTGGGTTGTTACGCACTTTTGAGCCAGTTCGTTACAACAGAGGTGTGAGTTCTTGTTCACTTGGCTCATGCACAACCAAACGTCTCTATTCTTTCTTGACCAATTAGAAGTAGAAGATCTATGCATGACCAACATTATGCTACTTGCTACATATCCCTGTAGGCCAAACCTCTTGTATATACAGTGGGGAGAACAAGTATTTGATCCATTGCCGATTTTGCAGGTTTTCCTACTTACAAAGCATGTAGAGGTCTGTAATTTTTATCATAGGTACACTTCAACTGTGCGAGATGGAATCTAAAACAAAAATCCAGAAAATCACATTGCATGATTAAGAAATTAATTTGCATTTTATTGCATGACAAGTATTTGATACATCTGAAAGGCAGAACTTAATATTTGGTACAGAAACAATTTGCAATTACAGAGATCATATGTTTCCAGTAGTTCTTGACCAGAATTGCACACACTGCAGATTTTGGCGCACTCCTCCATACAGACCTTCTCCAGATCCTTCAGCTTTCGGGGCTGTCGCTGGGCAATACAGACTTCCAGCTCCCACCAAAGATTTTCTATTGGGTTCAGGTCTGTAGACTAGGCTAGGCCACTCCAGGACATTGAGATGATTCTTACGGAGCCACTCCTTTGTTGCCCTGGCTGTGTGTTTTGGGTCGTTGTCATGCTGGAAGACCCAGCCACGACCCATCTTCAATGCTCTTAGTGAGGGAAGGAGGTAGATGGCCAAGATCTCTTGATACATGGTCCCATCCATCCTCCCCTCAATGCGGTGCAGTCGTCCTGTCCCTTTGCAGAAGAGCATCCCCAAAGAATGATGTTTCCACCTCCATGCTTCACGGTTGGGATAGTGTTCTTGGGGTTGTACACAACCTTCTTCCTCCAAAACACGGCAAGTGGAGTTTTGACCAAAAAGCTCTATTTTTGTCTCATCAGACCACAATACCTTCTACCATTCCTCCTCTGGATCATCCAGATGATCATTGGCAAACTTCAGACGGGCCTGGCATGCGCTGGCTTGAGCAGGTGGACCTTGCGTGCGCTGCAGGATTTTAATCCATTATGG
Source organism: Novumbra hubbsi (assembly GCA_016801125.1). Classification (NCBI taxonomy): domain Eukaryota; kingdom Metazoa; phylum Chordata; class Actinopteri; order Esociformes; family Umbridae; genus Novumbra; species Novumbra hubbsi. The sequence continues at coordinate 4,584 of JACXGK010015254.1, read as the reverse complement.
CGTAGTGTGTTACTAACGGTTTTCTTTGAGAATGTAGTCCCAGCTCTCTTCAGGTAATTGACCAGGTCCTGCCGTGTAGTTCTGGGCTGATCCCTCACCTTCCTCATGATCATTGATGCCCCACGAGGTGAGATCTTGCATGGAGCCCCAGACCGAGGGTGACTGACCGTCATCTTGAACTTCTTCCATTTTCTAATAATTGCGCCAACAGTTGTTGCCTTCTCATCAAGCTGCTTGCCTATTGTCCTGTAGCCCATCCCAGCCCTGATGTCCTTACACAGCTCTCTGGTCTTGGCCATTGTGGAGAGGTTGGAGTCTGTTTGATTGAGTGTGTGGACAGGTGTCTTTTCTTCAGGTAACGAGTTCAAACAGGTGCAGTTAATACAGGTAGTGAGTGGAGAACATGAGGGCTTATTAAAGACAAACTAATAGGGCTGTGAAAGCCGGAATTCTTACTGGTTGGTAGGTGATCAAATACTTATGTCATGCAATAAAAATCATACAATGTGATTTTCTTGATTTTTGTTTTAGATTCAGTCTCTCACAGTTGAAGTGTACCCATGATAAAAATTACAAACCTCTACATGCTTTGTAGGTAGGAAAACCTGCAAAATCAGCAGTACATCAAATACTTTTTCTCCCCACTGTATATAATCAAGACCCCTCACAGAGACATATTTTTGTACCAATAATACATCTGAATACAAGAATGACAAGAAATCATCTTAAAAAATAAAGATTATTAATGTTACTTTATATATAAGAATGCATTAGTTCCTGATTATCTAAAAGTTATTAAAAATTATATTTTCATAATTGGTGTTCAGTTATCAGTCTTTAATCTTCAGTAAGAGGTGCCATTAGTTTTTTGCAGGTCACCTGACCATCAAAGGTAGCTGTGATCTTGTGCGTCAAATCCTGTAATGCTTTCACATCTCCTAGTGTCTTGCTTGTTTATCCTCTAACCCACATTATTGACAGAATCCACAAATGAGTAAGATCAAATAGATGAATAGTAAGTATGTACAAAATGCATCTTCACCAAAAATGTTGCATTATATCCAATCAACTGTATCTGAATATTCTTAAGTCTTGAGGTAGGGCTTGATATTCAATCAACTGGATCATAATATTCTGAAGACTTGAGGTACGGCATGATATCTAATCATCCCCACCAGAGATGAGCCCAATGAGGGTGGTGTCATCCGCAAACTTCAGGAGTTTGACAGATTGATGACTGGAGGTGCAGCAGTTGGTGTACAGGGAGAAGAGCAGAGGGGAAAGGACGCAGTCTTGAGGGGATCCAGTGCTGATGGTCCGGGCATCGGAGACATATTTCTCCAGCTTCACGCGCTGCCTCCTGTCAGACAGGAAGTCAGTGATCCACCTGCAGGTTGATTCGGGCACTTGCAGCTGGGAGAGTTTGTCCTGCATCAGTGCTGGAATGATTGTATTAAAGGCAGAGCTGAAGTCCACAAACAGGATTTTGGCATAGGTTCCTGAGTAGTCCAGGTCTTGTAATATAAAGTGGAGGGCCATGTTAATTGCATCGTCTACAGACCTGTCGGCTTTGTCGGCAAACTATTGGCTCTGTATTGCAGGATTAGTATATGTTTCAGTGAAAATGGTTGGGTTCTGACAACCATGTGTTGTAATTACTGGCATGTAATTATTTGTCAGATGTTGGGTTGTTATGTTTAGTAAAATTATGTTTACTGTACGTGATGTATGTAAAATCATGTTATGTGCTAAAAAAATGATTTGGGATTTATCAACCGCCAATGCTGCTGATGCAATAGCCCTCAAACAATTTAAAACAAGCCATGCCGTTAACAATTACTGGTAACATCTTACTGTAATATGAAATTGGTCGGATGGCATCTCCATGAGTCTGTGATAACACAACCAAAGTGACATCACCACTGTCTCCCACAAAGATGAAACATCTATTTCTAGTCTGGATGACCAAATGCTGAAGATGTACACAGCGAAAGGCGCGTTTCATGTCACCAGTCCACAGATGCATAGAATCGCATCATAGATAGCATTTTCAACAAACCAACCAAGACAGTAATTCACAATGCCCAATGAGGATAACATTTCAGTATTATTTCGTGGCCTCTCAAAGTCTTTGATTGCTTTCCCCCAGTCAGCAGACAAGAATCAAAATCCATTCTGTAGTATGTTGCCCAAGTAATTACCAGCTTTCTGGCAGGACTGTAGCTTATTGAATGTAGCTCTGTGCCCTCCTTTAGCAGGATGTGTGAGTAATTCAATCAAGTCCTGCTCACAGTCATTTTCGTTTGGGGAAGCAATGAAAATATCATGTACCTACTGTAAGAGAGTCCTGTAAATGACGCCACATTTTCTGTTCCTTTCTATATGTAAAAGCAAAATAAATATTGCTTGCATGCACTGAAAAAAAAAAAAAAGATGAACAGAGATCCACTACAGTGTGCTATTTTGAGTTGGGAGGCAATACAGTTAATATGGAATTTGTTTCTGGCACTATAGATGTATTGATGTAATGGGTAATGTAATCTGTGGTCTGAAATGAGTCTGTAAGTCCTTTAAAAAGAAATCTCTCGGTTCCGTACCATACGTCCAAATACCACTCTTATAACACTCTTCATTAGTTGGCGGTAGTGCTGAATATTGATTTAAAGAATTAGCGCAGTAATTTTTTAATGCACACGCAAAATGTGTATGCAGACAGTTCATGCATAACTATCCAAAACATCGTTTTTGTCACGATTCCACCTGGGACCCCGCCCCTTGCTGATACGTCCCAGCCTAGTCCTCTTTGTCACTGGCCATTTAGCTACCATCGTCCCTTCTGCCCATAAATGCATCCTGGACTGTCTTGTCTTATTGTCCACACCTGTTTCCTGATTACCGTGTGTGTATATAGGTCTCTCCATTAACCAGTGTCTTTGTCCAGTATTGTTTTATTGATGATACGAATGTGCTCTTTGCCTGTATTTGAGGAATACTTTTGGATTTACAGTTTATATTGAATTAGTACGCTTTGAAGCCCTGTTATGCAATAACTCTGTGTGACAATTAAAACCCTTGTTTTCCACACTATCTCTGCTTCTGGATCTTGCCATCCCACACTGTGACCAGAGCCTGGAATCCCGGGCCCTGTGACAAAATATATCTGACCCCTCCCCCTGTAACCTGATTGTTACAGTTCGTATAGAAACCAGTCAATTTAATGTATTGAATAAATATGTCATACCATGCATGCTTCATAGCATATATCTGTATACCCAGTTTTTCTTAACTGAATGTCTTTAGTTGGACGGTAAGGGGAGGTAATGAAAATGGTTGCATGTTGAATTGTTTGTCTATACATAAGGTGGGAATAATTTAGACTTCAGAAGGCAACTGCATTTGCAATAGAACATGCTTAAAAACCTACACAAATTGTTAGGGGAACGAACAACATTTTAATAAGTCTACAAAATTATTTGGACAGCTAGGCTTACCTCTAAAATCCTCAGTATCAGAATTAGTAACTTAATTGGAAGACTGGAAGAATCTCGGTCTGAATTAGGCAAGGTTAGGGTTAATCTTCTACAGTTATAGAAAGCAGGGAGAAGAGGAAAATCTAAATCTTTTTTTTTTAAGAAAATGGAGACACCTTTTTCTTGGTGAGTAATATGCCCCAAGTTGCACTTCCAACCACCAAATTTCCAAAGACATTTACAGAAGTTGGTAATCTACCAGTTTGTGAGCTAGTTTAATAATCATGTAAGGACCGGACTCGCGGTGGTGAAGAAGGGACCCAATTGCACGAAGGGATAGGTGATTTTAAATTGGCAGTGCTAAGGTGGTTTAGTGGAAGTGTGTAGAAGGAGGCTCGGATATGCGAGCGTGATAAGTCGATGGAAATAATGTAGGAGACTGAAGGCTCGGATATAACGAGCTAGGAAATAAGTAACTCGGATGCAACAAGTCAAATAAATAGAAGTAATTAGAACTGCGTGATGCAGGAGCCAAAATGTAGTTGGTACGAAGAAACGTAGCACTAGGTTTGAACTGGCAGGGAAGTGAGGGGCTGGAGTGCTTATGTAGGAGACTTGATGAATGATGGGGAACAGGTGTGAGTGATTGGGAAACTGGGTGCTTGGGAACTGGTGCATGTGATAGCACCCAAGGCCACTAGAGGGTGCGCTAGGGCCACCGTCGGACTGGAGTCAGGGCGAAACCCTGACAGGACCCCCCCCTCTACGGGCGCCACCTGGCGGCCGCCCGACCCGACCAGGGTGAGCGCGATGGAAGTCCCAGATCAAGGATTTGTCGAGGATCAGGGAACTCGGCTGCCAGCTGCGTTCCTCTGGACCGAACCCCTCCCAATCGACTAGATACTGGAGCCCGCATCCCCGCCGACGAACGTTGAGCAGACGACGGACTGTGTAGGCCGGATGGTTGTCGATCAGACGCGGAGGAGGCGGAGCCGGAAGAGCAGGACAGAGAGGACTGGTGTTCACAGGTTTTATTTGGGAGACGTGGAATACAGGATGGACACGCAGGGAGGCAGGTAGCCGGAGACGAACGGCACTGGGGTTAATCACCGAG
>JACXGK010015253.1:0-10627 GCA_016801125.1 Novumbra hubbsi | reverse complement strand
GGATCAGTCTGGAGAAAGCGATGAGAGGGAAAGAGTACATAGGATCAGTCTGGAGAGAGCGATGAGAGGGGCAGAGTCCATAGGATCAGTCTGGAAAAAGCGATGAGAGGGACAGAGTCCATAGGATCAGTCTGGAGAGAGCGATGAGAGGGACAGAGTCCATAGGATCAGTCTGGAGAGAGCGATGAGAGGGACAGAGTCCATAGGATCAGTCTGGAGAGAGCGATGAGAGGGGCAGAGGGTATAGGATCAGTCTGGAGAGAGCAATGAGAGGGACAGAGTGCATAGGATCAGTCTGGAGAGAGCGATGAGAGGGGCAGAGTCCATAGGGTCAGTCTGGAGAAAGCGATGAGAGGGACAGAGTCCATAGGATCAGTCTGGACAGAGCAATGAGAGGGTCAGAGTGTATGGGATCAGTCTGGACAGAGCAATGAGAGGGTCAGAGTGTATGGGATCAGTCTGGACAGAGCAATGAGAGGGTCAGAGTGTATGGGATCTAATGCCATGAAATGTGTATGTATGCATGTGTGTTACCATGACTTCAGGGCCTCCAGTAATAGTCAGTCTCAGTGTTGTTCAGAGGTCTGGTCTATGAGAGGAGCAGAGTTCACCCTGTTCTGCCATGTGTCCATCTGGTCAATCTGCGCTGGGGGACTCAGGTGCAGCAAGTTTAAATACAGTGAAACATTGTTTTTGACATTGAGGCCTTTCCCACAAGCGCAATAAAGATATTGATTGAGACAAATGATACTGATAAATGATTGGAGGGGTTGGGTCCTCCCTCTTATATGTTGGATATGCCTATTGGACAAACACTTTACAACGTCTACTAATACATTCTGAGAAGACAGAATGGCAGATTTACACACATACATTTATGTCTAATATAACAAGTATTCTGTCATGTAATTAGATATGGTGGGAAGTACTGTGTTTTACTTAATTTTTCCCAAAGTAATTACACACAAGACCAACAACTCTGCTGGATTAGGTGGTCCATACAAGTCTTTGATTACAGCTCGTTGCTGGTGGGACTTTTGTGTTCGTATAGGATTCCATTACCGGTCTGTTGAATCCGAAAAGGGAATGCCATGTGCTGGCTATGTGGATACAGCACATAGTGGTGATTGGTTGTCGTTGTCTAGTCATTAGGTTTAGGATTAGGATAATTAACATTTGAGTTATTGTGCAGATGATCAAATGTCTCTTTATCTGATTTGTTAAACTGTTTTTCAACTTACTTCCTGGGGTTGGTTTTATGTCTTTTAAGACCTTCTGGTTTTACTACCACAGTGTGAAGAGCAAGTGGAGTATTCTGAATGCATTCGGTATTCCAAACGCACATAAGCGTAGTACCTTTGCGGACTGTTCCATTGGCAATGAATAACAACTGCCGCTCCGCAATGCATTCTGACGTGTTTGGTGGACTCGAGGCATAAGCCCAAGTCACCGATAGCTTTTTCTCATTTCAAACACGGCTCTGGATTCTGCATTTTGGCACCAGATCCAGCACAGGGAAACGTATAAGACGTGTTTTGTATCTCTGAGTATTAGTATAATTTACTATTGGATTGGAACTTAGTTATTGGTGCTGAAGTGCAGCTTTGTCTCCACACATCAGCAACCCACCCTTTGGCCTACTGGCAAACCAAGTGCAAACCCAATTTTCATGTGGGAACTGTTGCCGGTCTCCCTTGGTGTTCATGTGTTTTCGCCATCAGAGAGCAATGAAGACAGCGCTAATAATAATAATAATTTCTTGCATTTATTGCAAAAGCACTTTTCATTATAAGAAAATACAATTACCTAAAACACATATAGTACATTCAACTGGAATTATAATCCAGTAAACTAACATTATAATACATATTATTGGATTAGAATGTACAGTATTATTTGAATTAAAGAGAGAGGTAGGCCAACTGATAGCGGTGAGTCTTAAGACCTGCGGCTGTCTGTGTAGTCCAATGAACAGAAAATCTCTCCCATTTTTCAGAGCCTGGATTTTGGTACATTGAGACTGTAGAGGACATGTAGGTTCATAGGGGGAGAGCAAGCCAGATAAGGAGACCGGTCCCAAGCCATTAACAGCTTTATAGACTAAAAGGATCATTTTAAAGTAAGTTCTTTGAGGAACAGGAAGCCAATGGAGGTCAGCGAGGAGAGGTATGATGTGGGCAGATTTCTGGGATTGTCTCAGGATCCGTGCAGCACTGTTTTAGATGCGCTGTATTATATGAATTGGAGTTGCTGGCATGCCCACTAGTACTGCATTTCAATAATCTATTCTGGAGAAAACGAATTAATGGATAAGCTGTTCTGCATCAGAGAATGTGAGAGACGGTCTTAGGTGGGGAATGTTCTTAAGGTGACATAAAGAATAATTCTGTTTTACTGTGGGCCTTAAAAGAGAGAGTAGGGTCACATTACACACCCAGATTGGTGATGACTGAGGAGAGAGGAATGATGTGGCCATCAAAGGCAGGGCAGATGTTCTAGAATTTAGTAATTTGCTATGGGGGGCCTACAGGCATTGCCTCGGTCTTGCTGCTATTGAGTTGTGAGGAAGTTGTTTTGCATCCATTCAGTTGGACAGGGTTGACATGACATGTTAGGTCTGGTTTTAATGTACACTTGTGTATCAAACAAGAACTGTCTGAAAATCTGTCCAAGTGGGGGCATGTATATCAGGAAGAGAATAGGTCTTAGCACAGACCCTTGTGGGACACCACAGGTTAATGTAAAACTCCTCTGATCTTGCAGTTAGGGATGTAAGAGGTGAACCTGTTTAAGGCAGTTCTAGAGAGGCAGTGGCTCTCTTAGGCGCTGGAGTAGAATGGTGTGATCTACTGTATCAAAAGCATCGCTGAGGCCTAGAAGAATTAAAATTGAGGGGGATCCTGTATCTGCAGCCATGAGCAGATCATTAACAACCTTCACCAATGCTGTCTTAGAACTATGCATTAGCATGACGCCAGACTGGAAAACCTAATAAAGCTGGTTAGCACTGAGGTGTTAGGGAAGTTGAGTTGCCACAATCTTCTCTAGGACTTTAGATAAGAATGGGACTTTGGAAATATGCCTGCAGTTTGAAATTATGCCTGGGTCAAGAAACGGTACCTGCCCAGTGTGCAGGGACTTGTTGTATAAACAAGTAATAAAATCAATGAGAGTGGCTGAGCAGTTCTTAAATAGTGATGTTTGAACAGGGTCAGGAGGACCGCTGGAAGAATTAATTTTGAAGAGTAGCAGGGGTCACCAGAGCAAAGTCACTTAGAAAAAATGCAGATATGGGTGGTTTGGAAACAGCCTGAAGGGGGAATAGGGTTACAGAATAGAATGTTCTCTCTATGTTGCTTTATTCTTGAATAGTTCAGCAAATGTATTGCACTTTTCGGTGGCTGCATTGGGATGGCCAGAGTCTGTAGTTTGGAGGTGGCGACTGATGGTGTTAAATAATGTCCTGGGATTCTCTTTGCCATTCTCAATCAAAGAAGCGTAGACAACAACATTAGATTGAGTTGGACACAGAAATGTGATTTGCTCAGAGAACTCAGTAATAAATGAGACAGCATTTGGTTTAGGAAAGATAAGTATAACTATGAAAGGCCTCAATTTAAAAGCCATGCACTCAATGATAAACCAGGTGGGACAGGCAACATTTTCCAGAAATCAATCTTGTTGAAAACAGCCAGACCACCTCCTCTGCCATGGGCACGGACCTTTTCCAGACATTCATAGCCAGACGGACATGTTTTATTTAGTACGAAGGAATGACCAATTATGTGCCATGTTTCTGTCAAGCAAAAAAGTCCTAGGTCAATGTCCTTGAAACTCTTGTAATAAGAGTTTGGTTCGTTAGAGATAGCACGTTAAACGGAGAAAGTCTTGAAGGGGACTGATTTTGAGATGGAACATGGGCATGTTTTACTTTACAAGACAGTCTGATTCCACATTGCGTAAAGCTGGTAGAGTTGAAAAAGTCCAGAACTTATAAATCTCCAGACAAAAAGTAAAACCTCAATCTAGAATTTAAAATGTTAGTTCAATTTTTTTTTTTTATACAGCTCATCAGTACTTGATTAGCAAGAAAAATAAGAAAAAGCACGTAACAAATACACTTATCAATAAAAAGCTATTAAAATAGCAGAGCAATCAGTTTAGGATGCCATAAATGCGCCATGGCAACCGGAGCTGAGATGGTCCTTTGCTGTATCTTTCTCTAGGTCTCAGCATCATCTATCTGCCGCTTCGTTAGCAGGGCGAATAGGCGGGGACCAAACTGGTCAATTCACACTCACCTCAACTGGACTAGACTATTACTTTGGTCACACTCTGTTACAGTATGAAGGGATGGTCAAAAGAGTACATTGTGCACTGTGTATTAGCCTGAAGGGAAAGTGTGTGTTTGTGTGTGTGGCGGCTGGCTGTGTGCGAGTCTGTTGATGAGATTTGAGGCACTGACCCAAGGCCAGTCCATGTGTGATGCCTCTCTGCCTTTGTTCCATCCATTCCAACTCTGTCACTCTGAGTGTAATGTCTGGGGTTTAGTTGGACCATCTGTTTCTAAAAACCTATTTCATGCAAGTGAAGTTTGTCTTTTTCTAGCTGGGAAACTGCTAGTTTGTCTGTAAGCATACAATCATGTGCGACACTGTGAGCTTCCGTATTTTGCAATTTATTACTGATTTAGCGCTTGCTCTTCAGAAGATTTGTGAGCCAAGTATGGTTGGACCTGTAGTGCCCATAAGGTGTTCTAAAGAATTTGCACAAAATAAATGAATTACTGACATTTACAATGGTATTTTACTTGGCCTGACAAAACTGACAGACAGCAGCCCAGTGACTGGTGATGTTTCTATGGCCACAATACAAGGTTTGTTCTTGATCAAAAACGGGCTTAGGTGGCTGTTGGGGCATGGCAATGCAGATTGGATAAAATCTAGACTGTGACATTGAACGTTTTCTGGCTTAACTCTCTCATGGCTCTGAGAGCACATTTTAAAAATGGTCTTCCAATTCTATGAATCAATCCATAGCTAATGCCTTTTGTAGCTTGAATATAGTAAGAAAAAAAGACAACTGTAAGACTCTCTAGGAATCTTTTGTTCTCCCTTTTTCTTGCTTATTGTTCTGATTTCACAATGTGTAAGTATAAAGACAGAGACAGTTCAATAGTGACACAGGACTTTAGAGTAAGTACAGAGTAGAATGTTTAGTTGAATATATCTTTTATGGAACTAAAAATTACAGATATACCAAAAATATGTTATTACTAGGGCTGGGAATCTATAAAAAACAAATTGAGTAGTTAATTGCACAATTTGCTGTGATTAATCACTATTAATCAGATTTTCACTAAAACAAAGCAATAAAATTGCTTATTTATATAGCAAGTATATACTTAAGTGTATTTTAAATAAAACATATCATGACATCTTGTGAACTGTAAACAAAACAACAGAGTTGTCATTCCCATCAATTATATGCAGCAACATTATAAACAACAAAGCTTTATGGGCCCAATCCCAAAGTCCTCCCTAAACCCTGAACCCTTACAGACTTAATTGACGTGACCTGGTAAGTGATTGAGTGCAAGAGGCTGCAAGGGCTCAAAATGCTATTAATAGGAATGGGACAGCACTATAGTAATGTTGTTGGATCAAATCTGATGAAAGCATATTTGGAATTTACAAACTACGCACAGTTCTGGCTCTATGAACCGTCAGTGAACTTTGTGTTTATACTTGCATGTAAACTTTTTTTTCTAAACATGCTGATGTCAGAAATGTTAAGATTGAGTTCTACATTCGGAATATGATAACTATTTCCAATAGTGGACGTATTCAGCCTTAGCTGTAAAACCTCGGACACCCAGCGGCCCGGGGGAATATAACTTCATTTTGCTAAACGAGATTCAAAGATCCTAGTCAGTAGACCCGAACTTTGCAACAGTAAGTGGTTAGAACCGAGGCCATAGTGTTTGTGATTCACACTAAAAAGGTGCTGCGTTAATTGCGTCATATTGTTTTAACGCGTTAAACTTTTCAAATGAAAACCTTAACCCCCCCGGGCATAATTATTACAGATCATATATCTGTAATAACTAGGCCTGAATTCAGGCCTGAATGCATAAGAATTATGAAAGTGTCCCACTATTGGCCCAAAAGAGGTTTTGTGGAAGAAAGTTTAAAGAAGATTTGTTAAAATGTGCACATTTTAGCACATATTGGAGTGGCCTCTTATTGTCCCCGGGACAAGGTGCCCCCATGTAATGATCATGCAGTTTAATCAGCTTTCTGATATGTCACACTGGTCAGCTGGGTGGCTTATCTTGGCAAAGAAGGAATTATCACTAACTGGGGTGTAAAAGATCTGTACGTTTAACAAATTACATTTTGGTGTATATTTGTAACATATGTGGGATTTATAATTATTTCAACTCATGAAACATGACCAACACTCAACATGTTGTTATTACATGTCTATTCAGAGGATTTTTTCTATCTTAAACAATGCACATGCGTCCTGGATAAGGATTAATATGGCAGAACATGTCCTGCATTAGTTCTGTGTCCACCGCTTTTCTTGTACTTTGATATTGACTTGGTAACCCTTAGTAGAGGTTTAAGATATGTTTGTGTAAGGTATCATCTATCTGTGTTAGCAGGTCTCCACGGTTCTTTGGTCTGTTTTCAGCAGGCTCTGTTGTATGAGGCAGAATGGATTGTATGAGGAAGGCTGTATTATATGAGAACGACTTGTAAGAGGAAGGCAGTATTATAGGAGGTAGACTTGTAAGAGGAAGGCTGGATTATATGAGAAAGACTTGTAAGAGGAAGGCTGTATTATATGAGGAAGACTTGTAAGAGGAAGGCAGTATTATAGGAGGTAGACTTGTAAGAGGAAGGCTGTATTATATGAGGAAGACTTGTAAGATGTAGGCTGTATAATATTGGGAAGACTTGTAAGAGGAAGGCTGTATTATATGAGGAAGACTTGTAAGAGGAAGGCTGTATTATATGAGGAAGACTTGTAAGAGGAAGGCTGTATTATATTGGGAAGACTTGTAAGAGGAAGGCTGTATTATATGAGGAAGACTTGTAAGAGGAAGGCTGTATTATATTGGGAAGACTTGTAAGAGGAAGGCTGTATTATATGAGGAAGACTTGTAAGAGGATGGCTGTATTTTATGACTCAGGCTGTGTTGTATGTGTTTGTTCTTGCCAAATGTTCTTTCTGTGTCCATCGGAGTCCTCTTGCTCTTATAACACACATCCTAGCAATTAGAGTATTGGGCCAGTAACTCAAAGATTGGAGGATCAAATCCCGTCGCCTAAGAGGTGATCGGCACTTCTGCGTTTGAGCAAAGCACTGGTACCTATTTGCTCATGCCCTGCCATTAGCCCCACCCCCCCAGGGGGTCCAATGGGAACTAGCCAATCATTTCCGTGTCACACTGCTGTCTATGTGTTTGTGAAACACATCCAGCATTTGACCTTTTAGACAAACACGCGCATACATGATACCAGAGCGATCATAGCATTTAGTCCTTGGCCTGATTGCATTCACCAACTCTGAGGTTTTGGCCCCAAATCTGAATTCCTTTGATCTGTTAGTGTCCATTAGCTGCTCGTGTCTTTCAGCTCCTAGCTCTGCTCTCGTGGTTCTGTGTGTGTCCGTATCCATAGGAACAGCTCTGAGCCGCCTGGCTCTACGACGAGATGCGCTGTTAGAGGTCTGCTAGTTTATTTTCCTCACTCTCCACATAGATGCAATTGATGGAACCGCATTTTCTCTCTCCTGTAGACAAGTTGCTGATGAAAAAACGGACACTAACTGGGCTTAACCCATTTAATGCCGTCAGGGTTGTTCGGAATCTATAGGCAAAACATTGTACTTGGTACATAGAACCTGGGTTATGTAAGTGGATTTTTATTGGTTTAATCTACATGACATTTCCTCATACCTAATAGCTAACACTTGTAAGGAGCATGGGTGAATCTTCTGTTTCCTTCAGAACCCTTAAGAGCAAGGAAATATGGGGAAGATCAAGAGGTTTTTATATAAAATCATACACAATTTATTCTGATGTTCATATTTGATGTTCTCTTCTTTAAACCTCTCCAAATCCTTAATGTATACCACTATACATGAACATACATGTGTGCTTCCATAGGCCTAGAGGACACACATATCAGGTAGGCAGACAACAGTCAACATCTACCATCAGTATTTATCACCTTTCGGCACCCATTGTTCTGTAGACTGTAGGGCCCGGTCTAACTCAAGCCTTCCTTTGAGCCAGCTGTCTCCGTAGCTGAAGTTGTGTGTTCATGTTGTTGGTTAAAGCAGCCACATCCTACCGGTGTAACCCGATGAGGTCAGTGTTTTTGTTGCTGTCTGTCTCTGATGCAGGGCCCGTGACAGAAGAGTAACAATGACACAGAACACCCTAAAGGTCTTCGGTCAGAGGCGTCTATAGGCCAGGGCAGAATTCACACAAACACTGGTCACACATTTATTTATGATATATACATTCATATCTGTTCTGTAGTCACATGCTAATATTAACCTTTTGCCTTTTGTCTAATAGAAACTCCGGCTTGAGACTCAGTTCATTGAATACAATGGGGATGGTTCCCTTTTCTGAAGCATAGAAAAGAGAAGTGTGGAATTGTGTGGTTTTATTGCGAGTCCCCAGGACAGTTCTAAAGCTCATACAGCATCAATGCAGTGGCGATACTGTATGACAAAGAGCGGTCTGCGGAGAGCAGAGCCTGTGGCGGGGGCCAGTTTTGGGACCAGCATGCTTTGGGTGCTGACCGGTTTCAGCCAATCATTTCTATGGATACATCTGCAAGGCACGACCCAGAGAAACGCAGTGAAATGCCATTGCGTGTGTTCTCCTCTCGATATCCGTGTGTGAAGCGAGACTTGCAGCAGCAAGGGTGTTCTAGCGGCCCTCAGATGGGTGGTGTCACTGGATGAAGGGTGGAGTCACTGGATGAAGGGTGGAGTCACTGGATGAAGGGTGGAGGAGGGTTTTCCCACTGAGCTGCGGTGACCGGAAGAGAAGGAGGTGGAGCAGACAGAGCTGGGTTGTGGAACAGAGCGGTTTATTTTCAGCCACTCCCCTCGTTTCTGCTTTAAGTGCTGTCCTTGTCAGAAGCCCCCCCCCCCCCCATGCCCCCTCCAGGTGCTTGGATGACAGGCACAGTCTCATCTCTCCAAAAACAATATTCTCCCCCCAATCCCTTCCTTTCTCATTAGACATCCTCCTGCTCTGGTTCGCTATGCTCCCTCCCTCCCTAACTTCCTCCCTAACTCCCTCCCTACCACCCACCCTCCCTCTCTCGTGTGTCTCTCTCGCCAAAGCCACTTCCTTGCTCTCCGTTCCTTGTCTTGGTGTAGCTCCTTGCAGGTCCTGATTCTGTGCTGCTCTCACACTCAGAGGGGCTAATCGTGTTAAAAGGCCCAGTCCAGCCACCTCTGATGACGTGATTGGAGGCGACTGACCATAGTAAGAACAAACGAGGGGCCCCTGGCCGTACTGTTCCCACCGTTGGTCGCGGGGGTGGTGGGGAGGGGGGGGGGGGGGTGGCGGTGGGCGGGGTTTTGGCTGGGGTGCTGATCTGGCCCGGCACTGAAGCTCCGCTCCTTGCTCCATCATCTAGGGCTGAGATGGCAGAGGGAAAGCATGCCAGGATTGGAACTTTAACCTGTGTTACATAAAGTGCCAAATTGACCCTAACCCACATCCATGCTACTGCAAACTGGCTGTCAGTCCCACACCCTCTCCCAGCCACAGACAGCTTGGGTTGGATAGAGCTGAGCGCACGGTAACGTGCACTGTCTCTAGATAGCTGTCCTTGTGGAGCCAAACTGTACCATTTGCATCAACTTTGCATTACCTGCTGTCATAGATACGACATTCAAATCACAGGGTGTCTAATTATAGCTGAGCTGGGACATATCATCCCTCACATCAGACTTCACATCAGCCCTCATATCAGACCTCACATTAGATTTCACATCACCCCCTTACATGAGAACACAGATCAGATCTCACAACAGACCTCACATCAGACCTCACAACAGACCTCACATCAGACCTCACAACAGACCTCACATCAGACCTCACATCAGATCTCACATCAGATTCATATCAGCCCTCAAATCAGAACACACATCAGACCTCACATCAGATCTCACATCAGACCTCACAACAGACCTCACATTAGACATAGGGTGTTCAGGACAGGTTTTTATCTGGAAACATGAGTCCTCTTAACTTTTTTTCCAACAGAGGCCCAAAGGAATCTCACAGTTTTTAACGGGTCAGTGGAGATCACAATTACATTCGTTTTTTTCACATTTTAGGACCACATTTCAGGACCACATAGGCCTGGTGTTAGGCTTCAGGACCACATAGGCCTGGTGTTAGGCTTCAGGACCACATAGGCCTGGTGTTGGGCTTTAGGACCACATAGGCCTGGTGTTAGGCTTTAAGACCACATAGACCTGGTGTTAGGCTTTAAGACCACATAGACCTGGTGTTGGGCTTCAGGACCACATAGGCCTGGTGTTGGGCTTTAGGACCACATAGACCTGGTGTTGGGCTTTA
>JACXGK010015252.1:0-10819 GCA_016801125.1 Novumbra hubbsi | reverse complement strand
CCCTACTGTCTCCACACACCCACCCACACTCTCTCTTTGACCCTGTCTGACGTTCTCCAGAACCAGTAAAGTAATTCACCTGTGTGTGTGTGTTTCCAGATGTGAATGAGTGTGACCTGAACTCTAACATCTGTCTGCACGGGGACTGTGAGAACACCAAGGGATCCTTCATCTGTCACTGCCAGCTCGGATACTTTGTGAAGAAAGGCTCCACAGGCTGCACGGGTACTTTACTCTCACACACACACACACACACACACACACATACAAACAGACACACACCTACATACAGACACACAGCACCATGGGCTACACACACACACACACACACACATAAAACAGACACACACACACACCTACATACAGACAGACACACAGCACCATGGGCTACACACAAGGCCGATGTTGCAAAAAGCGGACTTCCTCACCGCGGCGCCAGGATTCACTGTGCTCTCGTCCACCCAGATGTTGACGAGTGTGAGATCGGGGCCCACAACTGTGACATGCATGCAGCCTGCGTCAACGTTCCCGGGAGCTTCAAGTGCCGCTGTCGGGACGGCTGGGTGGGGGACGGCATCAAGTGTGTGGGTGAGTGCGGTGCATGCGTGGTGCGGAAACGCAACCCCTCCGTCGCTCAAGTGACGCCTCTGTTACACACTACCTCCGTGGGCGCTCGGTGAGCTGACCGCGATTGGCCCCCCCTCTCGCTCCCCCTCTCGCTCCCCGTAGACCTGGATGAGTGTTCCTCCGAGGAGCACAACTGCAACCCCAACGCGGACTGTGTCAACACCCCGGGCTCCTATCGCTGCTCCTGCAAGGAGGGCTTCAACGGGGACGGGTTCTCCTGCTCCGATATGGACGAGTGCGCCGACAACGTCAACCTGTGCGAGAACGGCCAGTGTCTGAACGCCCCGGGGGGGTACCGCTGCGAGTGTGAGATGGGCTTCACCCCCACCGAGGACAGCAAGGCCTGCCAGGGTAGCTATAACACACTTCATCCTTCTCTCACACGATTTCTCTCATTTCGGCAGTACAGACCTGTCACCTCAATTCGACCCCTCTCATCACCCGGGGGACATTGGTCCTGCAGGATGAAAATAGGCCACTACTTTCCTGCGGGAAACGGGTGTTCTTCTTTTGAAAGAAGAATAAAATGTGCTTCGGCCCAGAGTCGACACCAGGGGGCAGCAGGGCGCTGTTTCTTTCTAATCCAAGCGTGCCGACATTACGCCGAGGAATCAGAGCCAAAGTTACACATTGTCATTTTTCAGGGTTTTTAATTTGCTCAATAGCTGACGCTTTGCAATTTGCCTCCCTAGATATCGACGAATGTAACTTCCAGAACATCTGTGTGTTTGGAACATGTCAGAATCTCCCAGGGATGTTCAGGTGTGTTTGTGACGACGGCTACGAGCTGGACCGCAGTGGAGGAAACTGCACTGGTGAGCAACCCGCACACCAAACCAACCCCCCAGCCGCCCCCCAACCCAACCTGGCACTTATATCTCAACCAAACCGCAGGGGCTTCTTTCTGCCGTCTGTCGTCTCCTCGTAGCGCCAGGGCGCCTGTGTTTCCATAAGTGTGACTGTGTTGTCTCGGCGGGTCACGGTGTTGTGTTCTGGCTGTGTGTTCCAGACGTCAACGAGTGTGCCGATCCGGTGAACTGCATCAACGGCTTGTGCGTGAACACGCCGGGGAGCTACATGTGCAACTGCCCTCATGACTTTGAGCTGAACCCCACCGGAGTGGGCTGCGTGGGTGAGTGTGGGGGAGACCGGGCCTCCCGTCTGGGAGTGTGGGGGAGACCGGGCCTCCCGTCTGGGAGTGTGGGGGAGACCGGGCCTCCCGTCTGGGAGTGTGGGGGAGACCGGGCCTCCCGTCTGGGAGTGGGGGGGAGACCGGGCCTCCCGTCTGGGAGTGTGGGGGAGACCGAGCCTCCCGCCTGGCGAGCGGCCGAGTCGTGCGCGGCGTTTAGGGTGTGACCGCTGTTCCTTTCCCTCAGACACGCGCGTCGGCAACTGCTTCCTGGACACGTTGGCCCGTGGCGACGGGGGGATCTCCTGCAGCGCCGAGATTGGCGTGGGCGTGACCCGCGCCTCCTGCTGCTGCTCCCTCGGAGGCGCTTGGGGAAACCCCTGCGAACTGTGCCCCTTCATCAACTCCAGTAAGAGCGCTGACGCTCGGTCGCCACGGGACATTAACCTCTGATCATGGACAAGGAGAAGACCTTTGTTGAGGTCCCACTGTAACGTAGTGCTTCTTCTTCCGTCTGTAGCGGAGTACAAAACCCTTTGTCCCGGAGGAGAGGGCTTCAGACCCAATCCCATCACTGTCATCCTGGAAGGTAACCAATCAAGCCCCCACCCTCGTTCCCCTTCATGTTGCCGTGTCGCACTGTGTCCCCGGACGCCAACCCCAACTCTCTCCCCGGCCCCGCAGACATTGACGAGTGCCAGGAGCTGCCGGGCCTGTGCCAGGGCGGGAACTGCGTCAACACCTTCGGCAGCTTCCAGTGCGAATGTCCGGCCGGATACTACCTCAATGAGGAGACGCGCATCTGCGAAGGTAAGCGGGGCGAAAAGCTCGCCGAGCGGACCCGGCGGGGTCGTGGACGCGGAGGGTAACCCCGCGGCCTTGTGTGTGCCTAGACATCGACGAGTGTACCGCCCACGTTGGGATCTGTGGCCCCGGCACCTGCTACAACACCCTGGGGAACTACACCTGTGTCTGCCCTCCCGAGTACATGCAGGTCAACGGGGGCAACAACTGCATGGGTGAGTCACACACGCGCGGCAAACAAGTGGGGGGGGGGGGGGTGAGTAGCCGTAGCTATGTTCTCCATCCTGGAAGTGAAACGGATTGTCTCGTCCGTCCCCCCCCGCAGACATGAGAAAGAGCGTGTGCTACCGCAACTTCAACGACACGTGTGAGAACGAGCTGTCCTTCAACATGACCAAGAAGATGTGCTGCTGTGCCTACAACGTGGGCAGGGCCTGGAACAAGCCATGCGAGGCCTGTCCCACCCCGGCCACATGTGAGTGGCAGCCTATCGGGGCTCACACGCTCCCCCCACCCCCCTGCGTTGGCGAACACACTCTGGCGTGACTGCGGCTCCATGCGTTTAGCTGTGGTGTTTTTCTTTTTTGGCTCTCTACAGCGGCGTACCAGTTGCTGTGCGGGAACCAGGCTCCTGGGTTCATCATAGACATCCACACGGGGAAGCCCATCGGTAAGCGCCTCCGTCGGGTCCCAGGGGGAACAGGTCCCACCGCCCTGCTGGTTCGCTCGGCACGCGGATGAATTGGTACCGCGGTGGGGATTATTCGGCATCCTGCGGCACACTCTACCCAGAGGCTAGTGCTGAAGGAGGAGTCCTAGCCGAGCCCTGAATGACTCCTGAATGACTCCTGAATGTCTCCTGAATGACTCCTGACTGACCCCTTGCCGTGTGCATCCACAGATATTGACGAGTGCAGAGAGATCCCGGGTATATGTGCCAACGGAGTGTGTATCAATCAGATAGGAAGTTTCCGCTGTGAGTGTCCCATGGGCTTCAGTTACAACAACATATTGCTCATCTGTGAAGGTAAGACTCAAGACACACACGCACACACACTGAATCATCTGTTGTCTCTGGCATACACATACTCTACACTCCACAGAATGGCTAAAACATTGCCTGGGTTGTTATGACCTCAGCCTGTGTCGTTATGACCATAGCCTGGGTCGTTATGACCACAGCCTCCGTTATTATGACCGTAGTCTGTGTCATTATGTCCTCAGCCTGGGTTGTTATGACCTCAGCCTGTGTCGTTATGACCTCAGCCTGTGTCATTATGACCTATGTTACTGACGGCCTCTGGCACGTTCTCTTTGTCAGATATTGACGAGTGTAACAGCGGAGACAACCTGTGCCAGCGCAACGCCAACTGTATCAACATCCCAGGGAGCTACCGCTGCGAGTGTTCTCCAGGCTTCAAGCTGTCCCCCAGTGGGGCCTGTGTGGGTGAGTCTGTCCCCCAGTGGGGCCTGTGTGGGTGAGTCTGTCCCCCAGTGGGGCCTGTGTGGGTGAGTCTGTCCCCCAGTGGGGCCTGTGTGGGTGAGTCTGTCCCCCAGTGGGGCCTGTGTGGGTGAGTCTGTCCCCCAGTGGGGCCTGTGTGGGTGAGTCTGTCCCCCAGTGGGGCCTGTGTGGGTGAGTCACACCCATTTACAATAGATCCTTCAGTCAGGAACCCAAGACAAGTTGTTAGATCATTTTTACAGGAACTTAAGCCTAGTGGTTAGATCATTTAAACAGGAACTTAAGCCTAGGGGTTAGATCATTTAAACAGGAACTTAAGCCTAGTGTTTAGATCATTTAAACAGGAACTTAAGCCTAGTGGTTAGATTGTTTAGTCAGGAACCCAAGCTGACTAGGCACTAAGCACTCCTGCCCTTGGGTCTGGATAAGGGCGTCTGCTAAACAATGTTAAATGAGAGAAGAGACTATCAGATGGAACTTCCTTATTGTCAGTTTTCATTTGGAAAAGGAAATGTGTTAATGACATATGGATCTCTCCCCCTTGTGTGTGTGTGTGTGTGTGTGTAGACCGTAATGAGTGCCAGGAGATCCCTAACGTGTGTAGCCACGGAGAGTGTATCGACACTCAGGGCAGCTACCGCTGTCTATGCCACAATGGCTTCAAGGCCACAGCTGACCAGACCATGTGCATGGGTGAGTCACGGCTACACCCCCCTGGGAGGTTTCCATCATCCCATGTGGGGTTTTCACTGGGTTCTCACCTGCCGGTCTGTCCCTTGGTCCCTGGACGTCCCAGACATTGACGAGTGCGACCGGCAGCCGTGTGGAAACGGAACCTGCAAGAACACTGTGGGCTCCTACAACTGCCTGTGCTTCCCCGGCTTCGAGCTCACTCACAACAACGACTGCATGGGTACGTCCTCCGTCACACGTCCTCCGTCACACGTCGGCTCGGAAAACACTTTGGTTGGGGGGGGGGGGCGTATCAATAGAAACACTTAGTGAGGAGAGGGATTGACACCACCGGTCTCCATCCCCCTCCCAGACATCGACGAGTGCAGTGCGTTGGTCGGTCAGGTGTGCAGGAATGGCCAGTGTATAAACGGCCTGGGGTCCTTCCAGTGTCTCTGTCAGGACGGCTATGAGCTGACCCCCGACGGAAAGAACTGCGTCGGTAAGTGAACACAACACCCGTGCCTCGCCCCAAATACACACGACAAATCTTTTCTAGCGTGACACCTGCACTGCATTCGGTTTCGCCGGTCCAGTGAGGTAAATAACGCTTGCCGAGCTCGTCTCCAAATTCAACTAAGACGTTTGAACAGTCCAGACGGACTGCATGTCAGATGCATTGTGGGTGTTTTTTGATGTGCGCTTTGTATTAACACACAGCGTTTGTTTCTCAGACATCAATGAGTGTGTGAGTCTTCCCGGGACCTGCTCTCCTGGAACCTGCCAGAACCTTGATGGATCCTTCCGCTGTCTCTGCCCTCCGGGGTACGAGGTCCAGAACGACCAGTGTATAGGTAATGGTCTTCACTACACACACACACGCTCACACACACACACAGGATGACTACCACAACGATCATGCCTTCATGCAGGGCACCCACGCTCTGCAGTCATCCACACACACACTCACACGCACCTCATCCCATCTTCTGTGTCTTTTTCTCCTCTGTCCTCCCAGATATCAACGAGTGTGATACAGAGCCCAATATCTGCCAGTTCGGCACGTGTAACAACACTCCCGGAAGCTTCCAGTGTATCTGCCAGAGTGGCTTTGTGCTGTCTGACAACGGGCGTCGCTGCTTTGGTGAGAGAGAGAAGACTCATCCAGTCAGCGCAACCTGGGGATTTGTTTGCACTGATCACATCAGAACTTGTCACATGAGATCTGTTTTCCAACCCCATCTGATCTGTCAAAAGATACAAGTTTTGGCTGCCATAGAGAGATGTGAGAGATGACGCAGGAGATGTGTGTCAGAGATCGGAGCATCTCCCACTGACCGGCTCTGATGTTCCCGGTTCCATGCAGATACCAGGTCCAGCTTCTGCTTCACCCGCTTTGAGTCGGGCAAGTGTTCCGTGCCTAAAGCCTTCAACACCACCAAGGCCAAGTGCTGCTGCAGCAAGATGCCGGGCGAAGGCTGGGGGGATCCCTGTGAGCTGTGCCCGCGCGAGAGCGAGGGTGAGTTCCAGGGCACGTGGGCACCGCTCTCAGCACTCATCCATGGAGTGTCCCCCCCCCCCGATAACATTCCCCCGACAAACTCCAGTTGACGGGCGCTCAACCAAAAACGCCCCCGTCCTGTTGTCAGTGCACATCTAACCTTTGACCTCTGTGTCCAGCAGCCTTCAACAGCCTGTGTCCCTACGGTCACGGCGCGCTGCCTGGATTGGGGGATGCCCGGGAGGGTGAGTGACAGATCGCGTCCCTGAGCGTCTGTTCGGTCTGGCCAGTGAGACACCCCAGCACTCTCCTCTGTCCCCACAGATATGAACGAGTGCCTGGACAATGCCGACATCTGTCAGAACGGGATCTGCATCAACACGGACGGATCGTTCCGCTGCGAGTGTCCTTTCGGCTACATCCTGGACTACACCGGGGTCAATTGTGTTGGTGAGCTGACCTTTGAACCTCTCTGTTGATGACGATGATGATGATCGGAGATTCAAGAATTCCTTCAGATTTTTTTTGGGGGGACAAGCAGTTGTAATAGCTCACTGATTTCCTAAATGTTGTACCCCTCCCATCTCTCATTCCTCCCCCCTCCTCCCTCCATCACAGACACCGATGAGTGCGCTGTAGGGAACCTCTGCGGTAATGGGACCTGTACTAACGTTCTGGGAGGCTTTGAGTGCTCCTGTCATGAAGGCTTTGAACCTGGTTCCATGATGACCTGTGAAGGTATGTGCCAGTTAACAACACTCACCTGTGACCTAGACCTGGAAGATGACCTACACCATCCCATTATCCAGTTAACCTGAAAGATGACCTATACCATCCCATTATCCAGTTAACCAGGAAGATTACCTATACCATCCCATTATACAGTTAACCTGGAAGGTGACCTATACCATCCCATTATCCAGTTAACCTGGAAGGTGATTTATACCATCCCATTATCCAGTTAACCTGGAAGGTGACCTACACCATCCCATTATCCAGTTAACCTGACAGGTGACCTATACCATCCCATTATCCAGTTAACCTGGAAGGTGACCTATACCATCCCATTATCCAGTTAACCTGGAAGGTGACTTATACCATCCCATTATCCAGTTAACCTGGAAGGTGACCTATACCATCCCATTATCCAGTAAACCTGGAAGGTGACTTATACCATCCCATTATCCAGTTAACCTGGAAGGTGACCTATACCATCCCATTATCCAGTTAACCTGGAAGATGACCTATACCATTCCATTATCCAGTTAACCTGGAAAGGGAACTATACCATCCCATTATCCAGTTAACCTGGAAGGTGACCTATACCATCCCATTATCCAGTTAACCTGGAAGGTGACTTATATCATCCCATTGTCCAGGTAACCTGGAAGATGACCTATATCATCCCATTATCCAGTTAACCTGAAAGATGACTTATACCATCCCATTATCCAGTTAACCTGGAAGATGACCTATACCCTCCCATTATCCAGTTAACCTGAAAGATGACTTATACCAGCCCATTATCCAGTTAACCTGAAAGATGACCTATACCATCCCATTATCCAGTTAACCTGAAAGATGACTTATACCATCCCATTATCCAGTTAACCTGGAAGATGACCTATACCATTCCATTGTCCAGTTAACCTGGAAATGACCATCCCGTAATCCAGTTATTCTTGTTTGATGGAATGCTCATTGACCGGTCCCTCTTTCTCCTGGTCTCTGTCCATCCAGACATCAACGAGTGTTCCTTAAACCCCCTGCTGTGTGCCTTCCGCTGTGTCAACACCTTTGGTTCCTACGAGTGCATGTGTCCCTCTGGCTACGTGCTGCGTGACGACCACCGCATGTGCAGGGGTAAGGAGACACAACAGTCACTGCCTCCTCTCTCTCTACATCTATCTCTCTATCTCTCTCTATATCTCTCCCCATCTCTCTCTATCTATCTCTCTATCTCTCTCTATCACTCCTCCTCTCTATAACTCTCCCCATCTCTCTCTCTCTATCTCTTTCCTGATCTCTCTCTATATCTCTCTCCTCATCAATTTCAATATATTTCTCTATATCTATCTCTATTTTTCTCCTTTTGTCTTTCCTCTTAATTATCTAAATGAGAAAATCACTCTGTGGCGTGTAGATACTAATTATCTGTGTAAAAGTCATGTAGTCTGTCATCATCAATTCAGCCAGCTGGTTATATATCATCATGCCTTAGAGATGGCAGTTGTAAAGTTAACTGGATGTGTGCCTGTATAAGGAATAAACGGTAGAATCAATGGTTTCCTTGTTATGGTTCAACTGACTTCTGTTTATTTATACATTTCCTCTCCTATTCCAACTATCTCTTTCTCTGTCTTTTCTCTTTCAACCACTCCGTTTCTCCTGTTACACCCCTCTCTACTCCTCTCTCCCTGTCCTGTTACTCCCCTCTTTCTCCCTCTCCTGTTACTCCCCTATCTCTACTCCTCTCTTCCTCTCCTGTTACACCCCTCCCTACTCCTCTCTCCTTGTCCTGTTACTCCCCTCTCTCTCCCTGTCCTGTTACTCCCCTATTTCTACTCCTCTCTCTACTCCTCTCTCCCTTTCCTGTTACTCCCCTCTCTCTACTCCTCTCTCCCTCTCCTGTTACTCCCCTCTCTCTACTCCTCTCTTCCTCTCCTGTTACTCCCCTCTCTCTCCTTGTCCTATTGCTCCCCTCTCCTCTCTCTCTCGTCTCTCCCTCCAGACCAGGATGAGTGTTCGGAGGGCCTGGACGATTGTGAGTCCAAGGGCATGTCCTGTAAGAACCTGATTGGTACCTTCATGTGTATCTGTCCCCCGGGTATGCAGCACAGGCCTGACGGAGAGGGCTGCATGGGTGAGTCACACACACACACACACTAGTCCATTTCTTGAAAGTGATTATATTTTCTTTCACCCAGTTCTGAAGTCTCATCTTTTCTCTCGTCCTTCCCGACAGACCTGAACGAGTGCCGAGCGAAGCCTGGCATCTGTAAGAACGGCCGCTGTGAGAACACAATAGGCAGTTACCGCTGTGTGTGCAACGAGGGCTTCCAGCCCAGCTCCACTGGAACAGACTGTATCGGTGAGCACACTGTAGCTAAAGACATGCAATGGAGCAGCAGGCTTGGTACACAGTCCCAGAGTATTACTGACTCGTCTTCCCTCCCTCAGATAACCGGCAGGGCTCCTGCTTCATGGAGGTTCTCCAGACCATGTGCCAGCAGGGCTCCACCAACAGGAACAGCGTAACCAAGTCTGAGTGCTGCTGCAACATCGGCCGTGGCTGGGGACCCCAGTGTGAGCTGTGCCCGCTGCCTGGCACCGTGCAGTACAAGAGGATGTGCCCACTGGGACCTGGGTATACCACCGATGGCAGAGGTTAGAGAGGGGCAGAGGGAGGGAGGTATGGTAATGGAGGGGGATGGGGATTGGGTGATAGTATTAAGGAGGGTGGAAGGGGATTGGTGATAGTATTAAGGAGGGTGGAAGGGGATTGGGTGATAGTATTAAGGAGGGGTGGAAGGTGATTGGGTGATAGTATCAAGGAGGGTGGAAGGTGATAGTATCAAGGAGGGTGGAATGGGATTGGGTGATAGTATTAAGGATGGAGGAAGAGGGTTAGGTGATAGTAATAAGGAGGGAGGAAGGGGATTGGGTGATAGTATTAGGCGGGAGGAAGGGGATTGGGTGATAGTAATAAGGAGGGAGGAAAGGAAATGGGTGATAGTATTAAGGAGGGGTGGAAGGTGATTGGGTGATAGTATCAAGGAGGGTGGAAGGGGATTGGGTGATAGTATTAAGGATGGAGGAAGAGGGTTAGGTGATAGTAATAAGGAGGGAGGAAGGGGATTGGGTGATATATGTGTGTATGAATTTGTGTGTGTTTACCTTCCTGCTGTGGTTACAGACATCAACGAGTGCAGAGTGATGCCAGACCTTTGTAAGAACGGACAGTGCATCAACAACATTGGATCATTCCGCTGCCACTGCAACGTGGGTTATACTGCCGACTTCACTAGCACCTCCTGCATTGGTACGATCCACATCCCCTCTCCTACTGGGCCTTGGGCCAAACCATTCTGCTCAGGGGTTAAAATGACCCTCATTCTAATCTCATTGTTCACTACTGTCTCCTGTTCATGTTGTAGATACGGATGAGTGTTCTGCGTCTCCCAAGCCATGCAACTTCCTGTGTAAGAACACAGAGGGCAGCTACCTGTGTTCCTGTCCGAGAGGATACATCCTGCAGCCAGATGGCAAGAGCTGCAAAGGTGGAGGACCCTGCTCAACACCGGGCCAATAGATACTGATGATGACCAATACCAGGCCAATAGATACTGATGATGACCAATACCAGGCCAATAGATACTGATGATGACCAACACCAGGCCAATAGATACTGATAATGACCAACACCAGGCCAATAGATACTGATAATGACCAACACCAGGCCAATAGATACCGATGATGACCAACACCAGGCCAATAGATACCGATGATGACCAACACCAGGCCAATAGATACCGATGATGACCAACACCAGGCCAATAGATACAGATGATGACCAACACCAGGCCAATAGATACTGATAATGACCAACACCAGGCCAATAGAT
>JACXGK010015251.1:0-10630 GCA_016801125.1 Novumbra hubbsi | reverse complement strand
CTCGTCTCCGTGTCCGTGATTGTTACCTGTGCTATGTGTGCAGCTACACGCTGTGTCTAATGTAAGTACCTAGAGTACTTTGGAATCTTTATCTGAAGCGTTATATACGCAAGTTGGTTCTGTAGTGAAACGGAATAAACCGACTACCTGAACCTGCCTCCCTGCGCCTTGGTCTGTTTCCTTCCACAAGCATCACAGAGAAAGGCTGTACTTCTCTGGACTCAGCTCTGAAGTCAAACCCCTTACATCTGAAGGAGTTGGATTTGAGCTACAATCACCCAGGATTCTTGGGAGTCAGACTGCTCTCTGCTGGACTAGAGGATGAACTCGGGAGACTTAAGAAACTCAAGTATGTACTGTAGATGTTTTCTCTATTGCTAGTAATGTGGTATAAATGAAGGAAATATTTTAAAGATCAACATTCTTACTGTACGTTGTGTAATTCCTTGAACAAAAGGACGTAATGGAAACCAAAATCACCAATCAATAGGGCTGGATTCAAACCCCTCTGTTTGAATCCTTCTGTTACAACCCCTTTGTTTGAACCCCTCTGTTTGAACACCCCGGTTGAATCCAGCCCTCAATCGGCATTGGATGCAGCGATACATAACGTCCCAGAGGTTCTCCATTGGAATCAGGTTTGGGGAAAGTGAGGGTCAGTCAATGGCATCAATGCCTTTGTCATCCTGCCACTCCCTGCACATTGTGGCCACATGAGGCAGTGTCCAGAACCAGGAGGAACCCAGGGCCCACTGCACCAGCGTCTGACGGTGGGTCTGAGGATTTCATTCCAGTACCTAACAACAGTCAGGGTATCGTTGGCTACCACCTGGAGGTCTGTGTGACCCTCCAAGGACTTGCCTCCACAGACCATCACTGACCCACCTCCATGCTGGATGATGTTGCTGGCAGCATAAAGTTCACCATGGCATCTCCAGACTCTTTCACATAAGTCACATGTGTTTACTGTGAACCTGCTCTCATCTGTGAAGAGAATTCTGGTGTTCTCTGGGGAATGTCAATCAAGCTGCACGGGGCGGGGCTGTGAGCACAGGTCCAACTAGATGACGTCGGGCCCTCATGCCTTCTTCATTGAGTTAGTATCTGACAGTTTGGTCAGAAACATGCACACCAGTAGCCTGCTGGAGGTCATTTTGTACAGCTCTGGCGTTGATCCTTCTTCTGTTCCTCCTTGCAAAAAAGTAGATACCGGTCCGACTGTTGGTTTGAAGCCCTTCTACGTCCCTGTCCAGCTCTCTTTGTGGGCCCTGCTCCTGGTATCTCCTCCATGCTCCTGAGACTGTACTTGGAGACCCAGAAAACCTTCTTGCAACCGCACGTATAGATGTGCCATCCTGGAGGAACTGGACTACCTGTGCAAACAATGGGCTGCAGTGCCTGATGCTACCAGTAGTGACAAAGACACTAGCAAAATGCACAACTAGAGGAGAATCATTTAGGAAGGACAAGGAAAGCACCATTGTCTGGGTTCACCACCTGCAAAACCATTCCCTTTTCTGGGGTTGAGATGCTTTTGCCTTTCCAGTGCCCCTGTTGTCACCTTCATTTGCAACAAACAGGTAACACTGATTCACAATCCTTTCAATGGGTGACAGGTCTGGACTGCAGGCGTTCTAGTTTAGCACCCAGGGTCTGCTACTACTGAGCCATTGCTGTTGTAATATGTGCAGAATGTGTTTGGGCATCGTCTTCCCTGAAAAAAGCATCATCTGAAAGGCAGCATATGTTGCTCCAAACCTGCATATATTGTTCAGCATTAATGTTGCCTCACAGATGCCATTTGCACTTTGGTTCCTCTCCTCTTAAGGCCAGAGGACCTGGTCTCCATGACTTCCATAAATAATAAAACATGTAGATTTGTTAGACCACAACACTGTGTTCAGTGCTGTAGTCAGTCCATCATAAATGAGCTTGGGCCCAAAGAACGCTGCAGAGTTTCTGGATCTTATTTTATCTGGTTACTTTGTTGCATGGTAGAGTTTTTATACACAATCATGTTACTGACCTGTTGCCAATTAACCTAATTAGTTAGATGTTCTACCAGGGTTTTGATTTATGGGAGAAGGGTTTGTGTATGTTGTGTGATAGGAGGAGGGGTTGTGTATGGTGTGTGTGTGATGGGAGGAGTGGTTGTGGATGGTGTGTGTGATAGGAGGAGGGGTTGTGTATGGTGTGTGGTGGGAGGAGGGGTTGTGTATGGTGTGTGATGGGAGGAGGGGTTGTGTATGGTGTGTTATGGGAGGAGGGGTTGTGGATGGTGTGTGTGATGGGAGGAGGGGTTGTGTATGGTGTGTGATGGGAGGAGGGGTTGTGTATGGTGTGTGATGGGAGGAGGGGTTGTGTATGGTGTGTGATGGGAGGAGGGGTTGTGTATGGTGTGTGATGGGAGGAGGGGTTGTGTATGGTGTGTTATGGGAGGAGGGGTTGTGCATGGTGTGTGATGGGAGGAGGGGTTGTGTCTGGTGTGTGTTATGGGAGGAGGGGTTGTGTATGGTGTGTGTGTGTGATGGTAGAAGGGGTTGTGTATGGTGTGTGTGTGATGGGAGGAGGGGTTGTGTACACATGTACGTGTGTGTTGCAGGTATGTAAGGTGTGTGTGTATAAGACAGGTTGTGTGTCACTGAATGACAGTCTGTTTCTCTGTTTCTTACACAGTATGGATCATGGTGGAGAGTGGAGGTTGAAATCAGGTCCAAAGAAATGTAAGTGATTTATTACACAGAACACATATACAGCTGGTGTGTGTGTTCACATGTATGTGTGTGTTCACATTTAAGTGTTTGTGTGTAAATTCGTGTTTGTTCAGATGAATAATTGTGTGGGTTTGTGCATATTGGTGTGTGTGTGGATGATGATGATATGTAATATTGTGTCTTGGTCTGTTCTGGTCTCATCCATCAGATGTCTGTGATCTCACACTGGACCCAAACACAGTAAACAGTCTCCTCTCTCTGTCTGAGGAGAACAGAAAGGTGACATGGAGGAGAGAGAAGCAGCTGTATCCTGATCACCCAGATAGATTTGAGGACTATCCACAGGTGTTGTGTAGAGAGGGTCTGTCTGGACGTTGTTACTGGGAGGTAGAGAGGAGTGGGGGAGGGGCTGTGATAGGAGTGACATATAAAGGAATCAACAGGAGAGGAGGGGTGATGATAACAGTTACTCTGTGTGGCACAATAATAAGAGAACTACCATACCTGTCACCTCCTCAGACTCCCTCAGAGTAGGAGTGTATCTGGACTGGCCAGCCGGCACTCTGTCCTTCTACAGGGTCTCCTCTGACACACTGACCCACCTGTACACATTCAACACCACATTCACTGAGCCCCTCTATCCAGGGTTTAGGGTTAATTCTTACTCCTCAGTGTCTCTGTGTCAGATGGTCCCTGTATCAAACACAACATGATGTTTCACTCTAATCATGGTCATGTTCAGTAGGACACCGTAGTAAAACACTGATAATAACTCTCTAGTAGTGAGGAAATATATTTTATTCCTCTCCAGCTCTCCCCCTTTCCCTATTCTCATCACTTACTCTCCCCCTCTACTCAACTCCTCTTCCCACCTCCTCCTTGTGTCTCCTTCTGCTTATCTCCATCTTTCCAGCACTCCCCCTTTCCTCCTTTCCTCAACTCTTCTCTCATTGTCTGCCTCTCTCTTCTTCTCTCTTCTTTTCTCTTCTTCTCTTATCCTCCTCTCTTTCTTTCTTCTCCCCCTGTGCTCTTTCCTCTCTCTCTCCTTCTGCTGTTTTCTCCTCTCTTCCTGTCCTCCACTGTTCTTCTCTTTTCCTCTCCCCCTCCTAATTTATTCCTCTGCTCCTCTTTCCCAATTCTTTCACTTTCTCTCCCCCCTCTTCTTTACCTCTATTCCTCTCCTGATCTCTTTTCATCCTCTCTCCCACTGCTCTTTTCCTCGCCTTCATTCCTTTTGCTCTTTCTTCCTCTCCCCCTCTGCTCCTCTCTTCCCATCTTCTCTTCCTCTTTCTCTCTCTTTCTTGTTGATCTTTGGTGTTTGTAAACATTGATGTCTGTAGAATGTTTATTGATGCAATTGTTGATAAAACATTCCTGCTTTTGTAAATAAATTACACTGATATGACAGAATAAATAAAAGTGTTTTAAAACCGATTATTCAAGTGTGTATGTGTGTGTGTGTGGTGTGTAAAGATAAAGCCATTAGATTGATGTGACAGTTGACCATCCAACAACAGAAACATAGTAAAGCTTCTGTTAACTACTAATGTAAGAGTAGTTTTACTGATCTGAATGTATTCATTGATCATACACTGTATAAGTCTAAGTTAGTGTTGAATTCAGGAAGACACTGTGGACAGACCAAGAGGATCTAGCCTTTGTTAATGACCCCTGCATCCATCTGTTCTTGCTGTCACTTAGATCTATAGGAATGTGGTCATTTCACAGACAAGATCACAGACATGAATTCCTCTTTGGCTAATCCTCCTCCATCAGACCCTTCTTCCACACTTAACTACCTCCCCTCTCCACCTCCTGTTCTACAAACCTACCTGTGTCCTTTTACCTGGTTGACTCAGCTTATATCTCCCAAATAATTGTATCATCTAAACCAGGGGTCTCCAAACCGTTCCACGGAGGGCCGAGTGTCTGCAGGTTTTAGTTTTTCCTGTAAATTGGTTCCAGGTTCAGACCTAAATAACCAGATGAGGGTAGACCTAACCAATCAGTGACATAATTAATCAATCAAGTACAAGGTGAGAGCGAAAACCTGCAGACACTCGGCCCTCCGTGGAACGGTTTGGAGACCCCTGATCTAAACCAACTACCTGCACCCTGGATCCCCTTCCTGTGACTCTCATCAAGGCTTCCTGTCCTCTGTCCATACATCACTCAAATAGTCAATCTCTCTCCCACAACACTGTCCCCTCAAACTACACAACTCCTGACCAATCACATGGCAGAATGATGCTAGGGTCAAATCACTTGGATCTCCACTCATATTACTGTTGAACTATGGACAGTGAGATGAGAGAAGCAAAGATGACAAACAGTTTCTGTTTTTAGGCTCATTGTCATCCAACATATGTTCTCCTGTGTGCTACACACACTACAGGACAGAGAACCACCTGGATTGGATCACTGAAAAGGTCACTTGATTCAAAACACAGTAGGAAACATCGCTACTGTGTATAAATGGAAACTTCTCATTTTCAGATACACACCTTTACTGACATTTGTTGAGACCTGATGCTTGGTCAGGCCCAAACCAAAGAGACTGTAATAACTGAAATAGGAACTTGACATCACTAATGCAAGACAAAGAAGACTACAGATTGCCATCTAGCGGTGGAATTTGGAGTTGCTTTATGAAAGCCCATTTGGGCATTATGACTGATATTTTAGAGGATCTGAGAAAATCAAAGGATGTGGACTACAGTAACATATTATATTTTTTCAGTATTTTGGATATTTTATTTATATATGGAGGTATTCAAATGTTCTGTAAATCAGGCCATCCAATAAATGTTACCTATGTTCTTCAATAAAACCAAAAGCATGATTAAATTGTTGATAAAACATTCCTGCTTTTGTAAATAAATTACAATGTCCCAGATATGACAGAATAAATAAAGGTGTTTTAAAACAGATTGTTCAAGATTGTGTTGAAAATATAACAGATGTTATATACTGTATTAACTGATATAATAACTTGTCATCACTGATGCAAGACAAAAAAGACTACAGAAACAGACAACAGGACTCTTGATTAGAATTATTCATCAATCCTAACAATCAATTGTTTTCCTGATTTGACTATATTTGATCTCTAATGTATGTAATATTGTTTGTTTGTGAAGTTGCTTAATAGTAATAATTACGACAGCTATTCTGATATGTTTAATAGGACCATATTCCTTTTCAAAGGTTGAGACTGTCATTAGTACATTCATTGGAGTTGAGTGTTGTGATACGTTCAGGACATGTTGAGTCACAGCGAGTGACCACAGGAGGCGCCATCCTGAAACCGCACCGGCCATCATTTCTCAAAGGACATCTATCTATTCAAGAAGACGTTAGCATAGTATGCTCATCAAAATAAATCAAAAATCAAAGTGAACATGTTCAAAACAAACCCAATCAGACATATACATGTGTATCATGGTCAACTGTGTGACTGAATTATAAACCATATAACCCATTGACAAATTCATTTCAACCCTTGAAGGTCTAAGGCCTTCTTGGGACTTCAAAATCCACCAGGCATTATCTTGACCTTTTGTCCTTCCAGGAGGTCATCCATTGTAGAAGAATGATGTCCATTATAGAATGATGAGTAGATAATATTGTTTTAGAAGACTCCATGTGTATATTGGTGAAAATGTGTAAAGAGAATATAAAAACGTATGTTGACATAGTATACTCCTACAGGTAGGGCTTTTTATTTCACATTTGGACATCCCCAGGGGTTCAAAACAACTATAAGTTGTTTATTCTATGAACATAAAACATAATAAACAGGAAATCCGCATTATTTCTTTCAAAAACTGTAAAATATCACTGTAAATTTTGGGTCCCTATATCAGTGTGATGGAACCCTTTATACAAAAATCCAAGATCAGATTTGATTCTGATCAGATGAAATTTGTAGTTGTTTCGATGAAAACAATCATGAAATACAGTGTTTTTGTGGTCAAGACTTTGAAGGATTTTACCTTACAGAAATACACAATCGACATGTCGTACTTTTCAGAAGACTGTCCCCTACAACGTGAAACAAACCGTCTTCTCTCTGGAGATATGAATAGTAATGTAACAGGTGAGAGAGGTGACAGATGTGATGAGCAGGTACAGGGGAAGATGAAAGGAGCTGTGCTGATGGGAGAGGGCTTGGTTAAAAACAAGCGGAGAATGATGCTCAGGTGACACGAGCGGATATTATGGAGGAAAAGGCTGGGAAGCCAAAATAACTGCGAACGAACGCAGGAGCCAAATACGTAGTGGTCGACGTAGCGTGTAGCCTCGTGAGGGACTTCGATTGAACTGGTAGTTTGATTAGAACCAAATTAGCCAGATCATAGTTAGCGCGGTTATTTGATCTTGAATGTATCATTTGATAGGGTCAGGCCTGATCTGCTGAAGAGTGACGGACTCCATCCTAGCTGGAGTGGTGCTCTTCTTTTGTCCAGGAATATTGACAGGAGTCTCACTCCTATAGCCTCATGAGATAGGGTGCAGGTCAGGCTGCAGGCTGTTAGACAGCCTGCTAGCATAGTGGAGTCTGTCGATAGCATAGCCAGAGCAGTTAGCCGAGTTTTGCCTGTTACTCGTTCCAGACTAAGAAAAGTAAAACACGGTAGTGCAAACAACAGCAACCTTATTAAGATAAAGCTTTCCTCCATCTTGTTCATGAAAGAAAAGAACTGTATTACATCACATCTTAAAAGATCCCTTAAAGTTACACACCAACAGGAAAGTGCACGAGTACCAGAACCAGAGGACAACCAGCCTGATGCGGTGGTGCCAGGAGACCAGGTCTACTTCCGGGTCTTCCTAAGGAAGTGGAACGAACTGAGACGGAGCGGATCATTCCAGGTAGTCCAAGCCACGCCCACTGCGCTACGGGTGGAGGGGAGCAGCACTTGGTTCCACCTCAACCACTGCACCAGAGCACCACAGGGAGCGGCTCGGGAACCACCAGAGGATGGAGATGGGTCCAGTGAGGAACCAGGAAACGAGCTCCGGCAGAGTGAGGGAACCACCAGAGGATGTAGATGGGTCCAGTGAGGAACCAGGAGACGAGCTCCGGCAGAGTGAGGGAACCGGAGGCTCTATTACTGACCTGGACAGACGTAATGAGATAAGCACAGGGAATGCTATTCAGATATGTCAGATGAAGAGATAGACCACAATGTTCGGGCCATAAAGTAAAGGATGCCCCATGCAGGCTTTAGAATGGTCAAAGGAAGTCTCCAAGCATCAGGCCATCACGTACAATGGTGAAGAGTTATGGAGTCTTTGCAGCGTGTAGATGGGGCAGGTATCATTGCTCGAATGATCCAGCTTCATTGCATTGCTCGGCGAAGATACTTTGTTCCTACTCCCCTGTCTCTTGTCCACATTGATACAAACCATACATTGATTAGGTACTAGGACTTATAATGTCTCCATCCAATAAGTTATTATTTTTTCTTCTTATTCCTAGACACATTCTCAATAGTGAATGACATTGTAGTTGTTATTCATAAACAAGGAGCCTAATACATGAATAATAAAGCAGGTTAATTGGTTAAACATTTAACTTTTAATTCCTTCGTTTTTTTTCAAGATTCAACATTGTCATCTTTGGCGGTATTGATGGATTTTCAAGGAAGGTAATAATATTATTTTGTAAGCACATTTCCCATCACCTAATGTTCAACCACAATACCAGTCATGGGTTAAGCATAGGGTCTTCTTGTATAGATCTTCTATCTGGACACAGTGGCCAATAGCAAAGTGTTACGGACCCTGGAGGTTACATGTATGATCGATCTATATATATCTATATATATCTATATATATCAAGAAATGTGGTTGTGTTGTGTGTTTCTCCTTCTGTTCCTCCCTACCTCTCATTGATGCATTTACGTGTCCATCTGTGATTTGCCAGCATATCCCGCTCATCATCGGGTTCCACCAATCAGCTTTTCATCCGTCTCCCATTTAACCCGGTGTCAGGGTTCCACCCTACCTGACTGTTGCTGGTCCGTTTGCGCCCTCTGGTGGCCTGTGAGCGATGTGCTCCTCCCAGTCACAAATCACACCGTCATCAAGCACCTGGCCACCTGCGCACACCTGTCCCTCATCACACTGATCACTGTCCATACTTAGTCACCCGTTTCCCTTTGCCCAGTGTCAGTTCAAACAAAATACTACGCTAGTGTTTTCACGGTCGGTATTAGGTTTTTGACTCCTGCGTTTCTATGTAGCTTTTGGCTTTCCAGCCTTTATTCGCTCAATATATATATATATATATATACATCTGCACCTCAACTCCTTGGCGTTTACCACTACGGATCGGTACATCGATTCAGTTCAGGAGTTGTTCCCTCAGCCGTGCGTTTGGATCCTCACCACCGCCCTGTTCAGGCACAACCCTTACACCCGGCTATTGTCTGTTCGCGGAAGAGAGCACCCACTACCTAGTGTGTGTGTGTTGGTTATCTGTCTATCTGTTGCTCTGTTGGTGCTTGGGATTTTGTCGTTGCTTGTTTTATATTGCCTATACTCGGTATAGAGTTTTATGTTAATTCTTTGGTCACCGATACAGGGAACAGGTCCCTGTGTTAAGCCCCTTTCCCCCCTCCAAAGTGGTACAGTAGTTGGGGTTTTGGATACTTTATGGAGGGAGTCCGCAGAAACGGATGAAAAAATGAAAACAATATATGTTAGTATTACTTGCATCATCCCAAGTATTATGTGACATCTTCTGAGACATTTGACATCTTCATCAAACCTCTTAAGATTGCTCTATGTGCTGTATTGGCATATTCTGAAAATGATACTGTCATATCTGAGTTGTTGTTTTCATATAATTTTTTTTTTTAATTTATTTTCAGAGTGGGAGCTGATCAAGGTGTCAAATGTCGATATTGCCAGATGTATGTTCACTATTCGAGGAACAGGTCGTAGAAGCTTTATTGCTGGCAAAAGTGTCCATAACCAGCGGTAATTAAACTGTTCTGGGTTGTTAGCTGCTAATTTTAAGATTTACACCACAAACTACATCACAAAACGACATATTGTTACTAGACTATCAAGCCCCTGTTGCTACCAAGTCATGATTTCCCTGGGGGTAAGCTTTGCAATATCCAAAACATCCCTCTATTTAAAATGCCAGATATACTCAGATGGGTGTCTGTGTTACATACGCTACTCACTGGGCACATACAATTTGCATTTCTCTTACCTCTGACCCACCCCAGTGTTCACTGTTCATGGAGGAGGACCAGAGATTAGGTTCCTCACAGCCTCAAAAATCATTATTTCTTTCTGTTAGAGTTGAACACTTATGGAGAGATGTTTGGAGTGCAGTGACATGTCAGTACTACAAATTGCTGCACAGTTTGGAGGAAGAAGGCTACCTAGACCTGTCAAGTTGTATTCACCTCTTCTGTGTGAGATATGTGTTCCTACCTCGTCTGCGGGCAGATCTACAGCACTCCCCAGAGAGTTGGAATAATCACTAAGTACAGAGGCAAACCTGACACCTCACCAGCTATGGCACATTGGAATGCTTCTAACACCCGTGTCTGAGCCAGACCATGCAGAGGTATACAATGTTTGTTAATGGTACATAAATGCTTCTAACACCCGTGTCGCCACAGTTATGGCCTGTGTAGCCACAGTTATGCTCTCCCTGTGATGGGTGTCAATAGGGCCTGTGTAGCCACAGTTATGCTCTCCCTGTGATGGGGCCTGTGTAGCCACAGTTATGCTCTCCCTGTGATGGGGCCTGTGTAGCCACAGTTATGCTCTCCCTGTGATGGGGCCTGTGTAGCCACAGTTATGCTCTCCTTGTGATGGGTGTCAATAGGGCCTGTGTAGCCACAGTTATGCTCTCCTTGTGATGGGTGTCAATAGGGCCTGTGTAG
>JACXGK010015250.1:0-10647 GCA_016801125.1 Novumbra hubbsi | reverse complement strand
AGTTAGGGTAGTGAGATGGTCAGGTTTAGAGTTAGGGTAGTGAGATGGTCATGGTTAGGGTTAGGCAGATCTGTCTCCACATAAGGAACAAATTCAAGATCCGAAACATCATGAGAGATTTTCGGCCATTTCAAAATGTATAAAGAAATGCCCACGGCACTTCCCCTGCAAGACCAATCACTGAGAGCATACACACTCAGTGTTGAGCATACACACTCAGTGTTGAGCATACACACTCAGTGTTGAACATACACACTCAGTGTTGAGCATACACACTCAGTGTTGAGCATACACACTCAGTGTTGAACATACACACTCAGTGTAGAGCATACACACTCAGTGTTGAACAGACACACTCAGTGTTGAACATACACACTCAGTGTAGAGCATACACACTCAGTGTTGAACATACACACTCAGTGTAGAGCATACACACTCAGTGTAGAGCATACACACTCAGTGTTGAGCATACACACTCAGTGTAGAGCATACACACTCAGTGTAGAGCATACACACTCAGTGTTGAACATACACACTCAGGAACATAAGTCTATGACACGCGGTTCCTTGTGGCCCAGCTGTGGCACTGTTGATCAATCCGTTTCAAAGGACTCCGTTTTCATTATAATTCTTTTTCTCAGGTTTTTCGGCTTGCTTTGGCAATGTAAACAAATGTTTCCCACAACAATTACGCCAATGCTGAAGCTGTTAGGACACGCTCGAGATCGATAGATGAACAGAGAACAGATACAAGCCTGGGGAAAGTTTAGTTACCAACAGGCAATTCTGTGAAAACATCAGCTAAAAGCTGAGTCCAACGCATGTCTGAAAGAATAATCCACCCTCCTTCTCAGCAGGCAGGGATATTTAATATGTCACATTACACTAAGAACCAGGAAGATGCAAGAAACATGCTAGAAAGACGGGAGGGAGCGAGACAGGGGTTGTTGCTTTGACGGGAGTACTAAAGCCATCTGATGTGGAGGGTGATCATAACACGACTATTGTAATTGCCTTTCCTTATAGTTTGAGCCTAAATGTTACAGACCCTTACATCCCATCGAGCGTGTGTGGGTATGCGCGTGTACGGCGCGCATTCCGCTTTGGAATTTATTGACCAGTAGAGCGTGCCCGCTTCTGCCCGACTAGCGCCGGGGGCTGGGTGGCTGGGGGGGGGTCTAGAATCAAAAAGCTAAAAAAGGAGGATGAGTCTGTGGGGAGGGTACGCTGGGAGGGAGGGGGAGCGGCGGGGGTGGATACCGATGCCATGTCCTCGCTTCAAGCCTTTAGTGACGCGTGGATGAGCAGAAAGAAAGAACTGCTCTGCTGCCTCTGTTTGTCTCACTGACTGTCTGACCTCGTTGATTCTATCGACCACGTGCCACTGTATCCACTGTATCCACTGTGAGTGTGTGTGCTGGTGTTAATACACCTTCCACTACCTGGAAAGCTTGCATCGTTTTTTTCCCACATAGCCAATAGAATACGTTGCCTACTTTGCCCAGAGTTTGTCCTAGCCTCCTGCGGTATAGGTCGTTGCGCAATGAGTCAGAGAAACAGAGTAGACACATACGCTTTGTCAAGACAGAGAGAGAAAAGTCAACTCTTACCTCCGGTGTTCTCTCACTCTCCCTCTGGCTCTGTCTCTTTCCGCATCTCTCGTGAGACCTACGCCTCGTGAGACCTACGCCTGTCTCAGTATTTTAAGTCAGTTCTCGCCTTCAACTCTTCCTTCTCGGCCCGGTATAATGCAGCGGGGCATATCACGGTTCTCTTGGACTATATAGTGTCACCGCAAGCATCCCTCTCGTCTCCACGCCAAGCTCATTCCTCCTGGTGACGAGCACGAGAGCGGCTCAAGCTCCAACCGTTGCTTTTGACGTCACGCCACGGAGAGGAGCTTGGGAGCGGCTGGAGTTGAAAAAAGAGGGCGAGTACAGACGACGTTAGGGGGAGTGTTAACCGGTGATCTACCGGAAATGTAACCGGTAATGGTGGGACCTCTTCAACCGCACACCATAAATGCCATTGCCGTGAATAGTAAAATGGTCTGTAGATATGTTAGTCGTTTAACCTTTATCTCTGTCGGTTACATTTACGTAATTGTGTCTGTTATTTGAAAATGTGAGTATATATAAAAATAGTTTGTAATGTTGAAAAGATTGAACTGCAGTGATTTTACAAGACAGTAGATGGCAGCATCAAGCAAGACTAGGAAACAGGGTGTTGTGTGTGTGTGTGTGTGTGTGTGTGTGTTGTAGAGAGAGAGAGAGAGAAAGAGAGAAATAAATGCACCTTAATTCTTCTTAGGTTTAGGTGTTGTGCTATGGGATAGTAATCATACATTTCTGGGTGAGGGTTGTGTCTCGGGTCGTGTGTGAAAGTGTGTGTGTGTGCACTGAATAAAGTAGATAATCAATAGAAAGGGATCGGTATTGATTTAACGGTTTTTATTTCATAACCATCATGCAACATTATAACACAATGTTTTCCTTTGGAACCAAAACACAACTGTTTTCATGCCTGAACAAGACAATATTTTGCAGTCATATTGATTGTACATAAACGCACAGCAATGTGTGCTACTTCGTTCATCAACTACAATGTTGGATATTGTTTTCGCAATGAGTCTTGTATTAATGTAGAGGTACATCAAACTCCAAGACTACCATTATTAACCACATTTACCAGTCAAGAGCCAGCCGACCCTGAATGAATTCATGTTAACAGAGACACCCTGTCCGGCCGAAGATAGCGGCATATACACCTGTGACCGTTAGAGGTTTTTATGGCACATTTGAGGAAATTCAAAAAATATACAATATTTCCAACACAGGAAAGATGAAGACTTTGAAAATAGAAATGTAGGCTTGTACAGGTAGAAAAATAGGATTGAGAGAATAGAATTTGATTGAAGATTTCAAAATATATATATATTTAATGATAAAATATATATAGGCTATATCATGATATTTCAAGGCTTTAGAAAGGTGAATCCACGTAGAGAAAAGTTAAAGTTAGACTCCCACATTAGACATTAGTATATTAAAATATAGGTCAACATCAAATCTGGAACACAATGTGGCACAAAACAGCTCAATACTGTTAACAGTTTACAATCCGGACTGGCGAGTAAGGGTAAAAGTGCTGTAGCCTAAATGCTGTAAGTTTCAGTTTGTGCGGACAGACTGACAGGCAGGCATGGAGGAGGAAAGCTGTCCACTCGTAGAGGTGCTGAAACATCCAGTTCGTCTCTCTCGTTTCTGGTCCGTTCGTACCACCGACATAAACAGTCCAACAGCCACATAGAATGTCAAAGAGAACGTTCCGACGTTCTAAAAGAGTTCCGCCTTCCACGTCCCGCGGACGACAGAAGAGGGCGTTCTTTTCTTTCAACCGTTTTTAACCGACCGGCGTTTTAATACCGACCCTCCAACTCAAACGGGCCAATCGCCAGCGTTATTACTAGGAGGACGGGTCCAACCGAAGCCAGTGGAACAACCGAGGTCTTCTATGGAGCAGGTTGAAACTCAGTGCCGTGAGGCCAACTTTGTGGATTTAAAGAACCGTTCAGACTCCACCCGGGAAGGCGAGGTTGTAGGCCGCCATCATCTGAGCTTTCAGCTGCTGCTTGACGTGCACGCGCCCGTGCCTCTTTCGCTCGTCGCTGCGTGCAAACCGCTTCCCGCACACCTCGCAAGAGAACGGCTTCTCTCCCGTGTGTGTGCGCGTGTGCGTGGTCAGGTGGTCGCTCCGGCTGAAGCTGCGCAGGCAGATCGTGCACTGAAAGGGCTTGTGGCCGGTGTGAATGCGCACGTGGCGGTTGAGCTCGTCCGAGCGGGAAAAGCGCCTCTCGCAGCCGGTGATGGGACACGGGAACGGTTTCACCTTTACCGCCCCTGACCTCGACTGACAAGTCGCCTTGCTCCCTCCCAGCGTGGAGTGCACGCCCCTGCTCGCCGGGAACGCGCCAGGCAGTAAAGATGCGAGGAGAGCGTCCAGAGAGGAGGAGGAGAGAGAAGCTGTGAAGGCGGCCAGGTCTCCGCACGCGCCCACCTGCTGCTGCGCTGAGACCCCGGTCTGTAGTTCCAGGAAGCTGTTGTTCACGGTAGCCGGTACCGAGAAGTTCTGAGCCCAGTCTTCCATGAAGCACGGCTCCTGTTTAATGTCAGACTCTGCCTTAATTTCGGTGAGCAGCAGAGAGTCCAGTAAATCCTTCACGTCCACCTGGTGATCTAGGGACAGACCAGACAGCTGCAGGAGCTGTTCCAACCCGCCCGTGGGAAAGGTATCTGGACCCGGGTGGGAGAACTGACAGCTGCTGTTTTCCTCGGTCTTGACCACCACCGGGGCAGCAGTGAGAGTCGGCATTGCCTCGCCGGTAGGGACCGCAGGAATCTCGGCCAGAGCCTGGTTGCAATAGCTACTGGATGCGGGCTCCGTGGATGGAGAGTAGATGTCCGTAGAGGGAGAACAGTGCGAGTCAGAGGCAGCAAGGGAGGCGCTGGTCGCCAGGTCCTCCGCGGTGCAGATTCCAACGATCTCCGTAATCATGTTGAGCAGGGCTTCCGTACTGCAGGGCGGTACCGACTCGGCGTAGAAGCTTCCGGTAAAGGTGACATTCCGGGACATGCCGTCTGAGGAACAGTCACTCAGGTCTGAGAAGAAATCCGAGTCAGACCCATCGGTACCCGGGGAGAAAACACAACCTGAGAGATAAAAAAAAATATATATATTAATATTAAGTAGACTAGCGTTTGACGAGGAGCTTATTATCTATATAAACAGAAGTTACATGCCTTTATGCATACAAAACACGTGCATAGATTTAGGATACCACACACTTCTTAATTAGTTTTTAATTAGCATATTAAACACAATGCATTGATTCATTATTCATGCAAGCCGCCAGGAGAGAGAGGCACGCAGAGAGAAGGAAAACCTACCCTGTGATGGTGATCCGACGTCCGAGTCGGTTCCGTCGTTGCTCGAGATCTCTGAGCCGACGCTGTCCACCCAGGCGCTGCACGCGTCCTCGAACTCAGACATGAAAAGGTCTTCCTCGGTGAAAAGCATGTTAAGGGATCCGGTAAGTGTCGGTAAAATGAGAGGAAACACCGCCTAATCCCGTTATTAATAGCAGGTCCGGATGCAATGAACCAATCAACTGGTCAGTCAATTAAGATCAATATTCAAATTGTTAATCTGATTAAGATCCTTGCTTGTGGGGATTCCCTCGGATCGGTGAAGATTAGTCCTAAATTGTATGTGGTTGCAGTATTCCGTTAAGGTCGATGGATCTGAATGATACGGTTTGCTGGAACATCTCCCTTTTATACATTCCTGGACGCTAGGTAACCCCTCCTACCGCCATTGGTTTAACGTACGCGAGGATTCCCCGCTGCGTAGCATCATGCCCAAACATGGACAGAGGATGTGACGCTGGGATATCCCTGTGCCTAATAAGGAAACACGGCTGTGTGACGTTTAGGGGGGGATTCTCTTGAAGATGTATATTCTACACTGAAACCCACCCGCGAGCTAAGAGCAAAGCATCGGCGCGCGAGATATTACACAACATAGCAGGTTAGCCTATATGCTAGGTCGAGCACTGCGCATGCATATGCATAATGAGCGTGCCCATTTCGAGGAACAGGCGCATACCCACTCTCTGTGCACCTGGAATACCCACGGTGTTCAACATACTTATGATGCTTGATGAAACCGAAATATAAATGGTATTCAAATCTGTTCAGCCGGCTGGTTGACACGAAGTCATCAGCCTCCCTGCATGTTATACATCATCATGTCTGTAGCCTATGGGTGCACAGAAATTACACAGAAGTGTTTGTGCCTCTATGTGTTTCTGTGTGTGTGCGTGTGTGTGTGCGTGTGCAATGGCGCAGTGGTATCAGAACGTTATGCTTTCGCCGAGAATGAGCTGCAGTTACGTGCAGACAGGAGTGCTGAAATACAGAACAGTGTTCCCCATCCACCGACACACATGCACTGCAATTATAAATACGCTAATGCGTTCAGTTGGACGATACCCGGTCGATTGTCTGTGTGTCTCACGCACATTCCCCTTCCCGCACCACCGACCGCGACATGCAACAGTGTGCATGGAGACGCTGTTCATAAAGTGTGTGTGTGTGTGTGCGTGTGTGGGTTTGTGTAACCAACAGACGCGAAGAGAGAGAAAGACAGGGATTAAGATAGAATGAGAGATGTGGGAAGAGGGGTGGAGGTTGGAAAGAGAGGAGCGGTGGGGGAGAGTGGGAGTGAGGAGAGGTGAGAGAAAGACAACAGTTGGGGATTTAGGGAGAGCAGGTGGAGGAGATAAAGAGGGGGGAGAGGTGGGTGAGAGAGGGAGGAGTTTGGGTGGGAGAGAGAGAGAGAGGAGGGAGTTTGGGTGGGGGAGAGGTGGAGGAGAGAGTGGAGAGGTGGAGGAGAGCTGGGGGAGAGAGGGAGGAAAGGTGGAGGAGAGGTGGAGTATGGGAGGAGAGGTAGCGCACAATTCATCTGCAGAACGCTTCACCACTACATGGATGCATGACGTGACAACCTTTAGCTGAAACTCTATGGGTTTGACAGCTGAAGAACACGTCTCATCAGCTAGTCGAACTAAACATTTAACCCACTTTCTTGGGGAAACGGAACCGCTCGGAAAGTGCCCTCCGTGCGTGGTGATTACACATGTTTCCGTATCAGTAGATAGCAGACGTAACAATGATTTCTTACATTTGTAAAGCGCTTTTCTACCAAGGAATCATAAAGGACCAGCATTATGTTGGTCTGTGTGTCTGTGTGTGTC
Organism: Novumbra hubbsi; assembly: GCA_016801125.1. Lineage (NCBI taxonomy): Eukaryota > Metazoa > Chordata > Actinopteri > Esociformes > Umbridae > Novumbra > Novumbra hubbsi. The sequence continues at coordinate 3,833 of JACXGK010015250.1, read as the reverse complement.
TGACTTTCATACCTGTCTCGTGGAGAAGGGAGAGTGTCCCACCGGAATGTATAGAAACGTCATAATGCGACATTCCACTCCCCATCCGTGTGGGGTCCCTCCCCTCTGATAGGCTAGGTTATATCACATACCCTCGTGCTGCATGTAGATTTTGCAGGCTGGATGATTTTGTAATACCTGTATTGATTGTGTGGCAAATACCGAAACGAACTCATGTAAAACCCCATGTATTATAGTTACACTGAAACTCTATAAAACGCGCCCCTATTACATTGCAGCCTATGCGACACCGGTTGCTTTGGAATTCGCAGAAAGGTTGCTCCCTCTGAGGCAGATGAATTGTATCGGAATGCGGCCGAGGATGTCAGCAGCGCCAACGACGTTAATGCAAGCTGGAATCTTTTAAACTCTCGAGCGCTTTGAAAGAGACGCGAGCCCAGTTTTTAGCTAATTGTCATGAATGTCCGCGTTTGCTCTTCGTGGTTCCGAAAGGTCTACAACCTAGGAGTTACACGTCGACGGTGACATTGATCGATTTGTTCTAAAACGCCACAGCAATTTTAACGCAGTGTGTTTATTTACAGTTTTTATTCAGTGCGCGCACACAATCTGAAAAATGTCTGTGCTTGCGCGCGGGTCGCGTATTTTCATACATTCTGACCAGTCTGTCCGTTAACCTCAACCAATGGGATTAGAGTTTATACATGCCGCAATGCAGGTTTGATCAAAGTAAGACCTGAATCTGTCTAAAACAGATGTACTAAAAGTTATTGGCTGAAGGCAAATGTAGACCCGTCTATTTCATGAACAGCCGGACATCTAACGCCCAACGGAGCATCTTTCTGAAACGCCAGCTCATATGCACTTGTCCGTTTTTAACACTTGGACTAAAGAGCTGACAACCTGTTAGTCGCCCACTCAGGCGTTATGAAAAGCTTCTGTAATAGCAGCCTTGTTCAATCAGTGTTATAATTGCACCCTTAGCCAATTATGTTGTCAAGAAGCGATTATACAAACGCGGCTTATTCAACTATTATCACACAGCAGACAATTTTAGGGCTTTTTCTTCATGACAGGTGTCACGTTTAACAAACACCCAAACTGTCAACTGGACAAAAGTACTGAAATCATGCGAGCTTTACTTGGCACAGAATGGCTGACGCAAAGGATTCATTTGTTTTTGGAGCAACTCATGGCAAGATGTCACTCAGAACCATAATAGCAGTCCGTGTGACGCGTCTGGATTCTCTCAGGAGGGTTCCAATTCTAGAAACAGAATCATCTGCGAGTTCTAATATTGGAGAAAGAATGAGAGGGGCATCTGCAGAGGCGAAGTGGGAACAACTCTGGGACTGTAACCATGGTGCTATTCTGGCTGGCAGAGTGTTGCTTTCCCTTCCGCCTCCAAAAAGCATGGAGACTGTCACACACACACACACACGCTCACACACGTGTCATTGCGTCAACAGCAGAAGGTGTGAACCCGTGAGTCTCTTGTCTCCATCATCATATGTCAGATACATCATGCCCTGTATTCTGACCCTTTGGCTTTCTCCACATTCTGTTCAGTTCTAGTCTTTCATAATCAGTTGAAGCATTTGTTTTGCTATAAATATCCGTACAATTCCAGTAATGGCAAAGCAAAAATACTTTTTTTAAATGTTAGAAAATTCCTTTTTGATTGCAGAAAATCTTTTTATTCAGTACTTTTCAGGTTCACCGTTGGCAGCGATCATAGCCTCTTGTCTATCGGTTCGTCTCTCCCAGCTTCTTACAACGTGGTCCCCTCCTGCATATATATACATATATATATATATATATATATATATATATATATATTTATACAACCATGTTTCCAAAAAGGCTGTGACACAGATCACCCATGAAGACATTTGGAGCATAATGAAATGAGAGATATGACAAAGCAGACCGTTGAAATGTGTTGCTGGAATCAAATTAAAGATCGACATATATTTCCAAAACTTCTCAGTTTCAATTTAATACAGGAATAAAGTATTTGCACATCATTGTATTCTGTTTTTATTTGCATTTTACTCAGCGTAAACAGGGTTGTATATATACATTTGTGGTAGAGTTAGTGCAGTATATAAAATATATATAACCATGCCTTATGTATATATGAAATGTTGAAACAAATAACATCAATAACACAAATACATTGCTTTCGGTTGCTTTTCAGTTCCTTAGGAATTTTTCACAACACTGTACATCATGTACTAAATCAATACATAATATACCACATACACCATATATTATATACAAATCCTATACATCAGTCATTATGAATCAGTTCAATTCGCTAACAGCAGTCTCACTGTTTACGTTGCTGTCTGAGGCCTTGACCGCTGTAAAAACCTGACAGAAACTGAGCAATCACAGACCCAGGCCGTCCTTCCCTCTCCGAAAACAACGTTAGTGACTTACTCACCACCAGGGGGCAGAACTGAGCACACATCTGTGGTGGGGAAAGAGAGGGTGAGTGAAACACTGGGTTCGAGGAGCGAGATGAAGACACGGGCAGATAATAAGGGTAGTGAAGGGAAAGAAAGGGAGGCGGGATGAGGGGAGAGGGAGGGAGGATGAAGGGAGAAAAGGGAGGGTGTGAGAGAAAGACAGGAACATAGAAAGATGAAAGATAGAGTGATGGGAGTACTGTTAACACAACCAGTGGCTCCAGCTCTCTAACAGTCTGTAAAAGACTGGCTCTCTAACAGTCTGTAAAAGACTGGCTTTCTAACAGTCTGTAAAAGACTGGCTTTCTAACAGTCTGTAAAAGACTGGCTCTCTAACACTGTTTTTGTAACAGTCTGTAAAAGACTGGCTCTCAATGGCTTGTGTGTTTACCTAACCACGCCCTCTACCTGTTCACGCCCTTCACCTAACCACACCCTCCACCTAACCACACCCTCCACCTAACAACACCCTCTACCTAACCACACCCTCCACCTAACCACACCCTCTACCTAACCACACCCTCCACCTAACCACACCCTCCACCTAACCCCGCCCTCCACCTAACCACGCCCTCCGCTTAACCACGCACCCCACACGACCACGCCCTCCACCTAACCACACCCATTTCTTCAGGACAAACAGGAGACAGTAGACCTAGATTATGTCCTGGTCTGTTATTATACTATATAAGAAACATTGAGAGAGAGAGTGAAAGGGGAAGGAAAGAGGGAAAGAGAGAGGGAGAGAAGGAGGTGAAGAGAGAGAGAGGAGGTGAAGAGAGAAGGAGAGAGGAGGTGGGGAGGGAGGTGCTGGGTGGGAAACGTTTGACTTGGGGTCTCTGATCGCTGGTGACTCATGACAGAGATAAGCTCAAGGGCTAAAAAATGCACAAACACACCATATACACACACACACACACACACACACACACACATCATACACACACACACACATCATACACACACACACACCACACACACATACACAGTCAGGTCAGAGCCAGACCAACCTTCAATAACACACACATAAACACATACATCACAGACAAATCCCTGACCCTTGGCCTTCTAAGGCTGGGTGACGTCCCATTGGCTGGGAGGGTAGAGGGGTGAATAACAGGAGAGAGGCAGAGGAGAGAGAGAAAGAGAGAGATATACGGAGAGAGATATAGAGGGAGAGATAGAGGGGCTCCAGGAGTCAGATAACTGATTAGTTAGTTGTGTTTGACAGTCAGACAGTCAGAGAGCTGGTTAGTTAGTTGTGTTTGACAGTCAGACAGTCAGAGAGCTGGTTAGTTAGTTGTGTTTGACAGTCAGACAGTCAGAGAGCTGGTTAGTTAGTTGTGTTTGACAGTCAGA